>CM042331.1:8297912-8415412 GCA_023566125.1 Zingel zingel
CCTCTAGGCTCCACTTCAATGCCCCCTGTCTATTGCACTCTGGAGCCCAACCAGAGAGAAATTAGCCCTCTAATTGACAGACAAAGGGAAGTTCATCTCTGTGCTTTCTTATGATCGCTGTCTGATCTCCTCTCGCTATCCTCTCTTTCCTCGTCTCTGTCACTCAGCGGTTTCTCCTCCTCCGCTTCCGCTTGTGATCCGTCTCCCTTCATTCCCCTCCAACTCTCCATGTCGTTCTCTCTCTCTCTCGCTCTCTCTCTCTCTCTCTCTCTCATATCTCCCTCTTTCATCCCTCCTCTTCAGAGAGCTGTCCTGTCTCCTTCCTATAAGTCATAGTGACAGAAAAGGTCAGAGCAAGCACGGCAGAGGTTTGGCTGACAGAGAGAGGAGAGTCGAATGTCTTTTAAAGCCGCGTCGTTACACACCGTTTCCAAGTCGGCACAGTTTGACTGAATATACTGAAACGTCAGCTTCGTGTGTGACACTAAATAATGTCTGTATCACACACAAGTGCCATAATCTGAAGGGAGACAGAGCAGACGTGAGGATTAGTGCTACACTTACATTTTTATTATAACCTGGATATCCTGTCATGTTCTTTGATGCAGGTGTGGTCTTTCATTACAGTTTTATTTGGTGGTTTTAGGTCGAAGTGTAGGTTTCGTCATGAATGAAAAAAGTTACCTTCCGTACACACTGCCAAGTCAAACTGTATTTGCGGCGCAAACACATTACATTAGTCATCAATCATCACTCTAATTACGCCCAGCTGAGAAGGTTTCATGCTTAACACATTATTGAAGCCGTTGTCCTGTATTTAAACAGGTCAGTAAATGAAGCAAACTGGTTTAAAGATCCAGTAGTCTCCCATTTCCAGACCTTCCTCCACAGCGATGCGGAGGAGGGTCTGGCTAGTCCACACGGCATTCCGGGATGGGAGAAAAACGTGCTCTGGTTTATTGGCATTTCTTTAAACCAATCACAGTCGTCTTGGGCCGGAAATGGCCGAAATGAGGAACATCCGGCGGAATTTCCAGCAGCACCGGAGCAATCACGGAAGTGGAACGTCGTGGATATAGACTAACGATCCATTGATGTCATATATGAACATATTTAGTTTAATTTCATTCATTCATTCCTTCATTCATTCATCACTGTCCAAACCTCTCCTAGATCTGAGCTAGTTTCTGTTAATCTGTGTACTAGTTTTCTTGTGTTTCATTGTGTGTATCCTTGAGGCCTGCCAAATGTGTTAAATGCATTTCCTTCCTTATAAGACATTCGCAAAGCTTCTTTGTTTCGTCTGCAATGACGGACCAGCCTTCCACTGGCTGACAAGACGTAAACAAGCTCTTGATTGGTCAGAATGGTCTCCCAGAGCGTCATGGGAAATGCAAAATGGCGGTTAGCATCAGAGCGGTGGTGATAAACGTCCGAAAATTCACAAATCATGGAAATATATTGTCAATCTTGGATGTAACAGTTTGGATATATTGCACAAAGCCCCCGAAAAACTCTGGATTTCCAGGCTGGATACAAAACCTTCCGTAAGGGCTATGAAGACACCAAAGACATCAGCAGAATGGCAAGTGTTAGCTTTAAGCTGCAGAAGACTGTATGTTTCTACTCACTACAGTTATAAAGTTATTAAGTTATGAATCAGAGATGCCATTTTTTTGTCGTATACGACAAGCTCGGGCTCAGAGGTATTGTGCATTGTTTACTTGCTTGCAGTCTTGTTCTATGCCTATGTTGGCGCAGTACTACATTTCTTTGCTCGTTAACGCCACCAACTGTCAATTAGCAGAATAGTATTAAAATGGCAGCAGAAATGTGTAATGCGGTGCCCTTATGCACGCACCCACTACAGGGCACCTTTAACTTTTTTTGGTTGTGTCTGTTGTGCAAAGACTCAGATATTTTGTAAGACAGTTGCTCATCTTTTGTACTAATTACTCACTGGAGAGTTTCAGCTAGGCTTGGATTTCTCCAAATGTCTCCTAACATGCAGAAAAGGAAGCTAACTTTTACTTTCCAAACTCTGAATGCCTGAAATAGCCATCTTTCACTGGTGAGTGGAAATGAATTTGTGATGTACATAATAAAATTAAACAACAGTGTCCCAGTTACACCAGTTTTCATTGGAACTACTTTTTACCAAAGAAATAGTCCCTCTGAAAATTGGGTGTTCTGGAGTAACAGAGACACTGTGTCTGGAAAGAGATATTGCTGTTGATTCTTTTGAAATGCAATAATTGAATCCCACAAATGAAATTACATTCACTTCCATTGTAGTAGGGTAGAGACATATCTCAATACCAGGACACATCAAACCAAAACTATCTGCATGACTAGCTACCACTAGAGGTAAGGGAGGAAAAATGTTCTTTCACATTTGTGCAAACTGACCCTTTAAGCGTGCACGAGAATACACAGTGATCAGAATGACCTGACTTTGGGTCATGGCTGAGATCATGGACTAATCAGCTGAGAGGGTAACGAGCAGACATCGAGGATGGACGGGCATGCACACACAGGGCTTGCTGGATTAGCATATAACAGGCCGGTAAACAAAAACAACAGAGCTTTCATTAATTAAGGTCCATGGGGCTGGGTGGGCAGACGGACGGGCGAGGGCTGCTGAGACACTCCGAGAGAGGCACAGCGCCAGGCCTCCAACCACGCCAACCAGAACACAGCTGCCTAATGGAGCGCTGGCACTACCGGCGGACAGGGGGAGTAGAGGGGGGGGGGGGGGGGGGAACAGAGAAAAAGAAAGGGGTGGAAATTGGAGATAAAAAAAAAAAACTAGATTATCAAGGAATTTGAAGGAGAAAAAAAGGCAGAGGGAGACACAGGCTGAAAGACAAAAGGAGAAGAAAGAAAGGGGAAGAAAAGAGAAACAAAGTTTGCTAGGGAATTGAGAAGAGGAGGACACAAAGGCAGATAAAAGGAGAGGGGGGGAGTGTGTGTGCAGAGGGAGAGATGAGATGGAGACGGAGATGGAGATTGGATGATATCCCTCTGTCTCTGTTCATTAATACCGTATGATCTCCTCGCTCCCTCCTTTGTGATTTTAACACATTTCTAATTAGCACAGAATCCTCTAAGTTGGAGCGGGAGGGAGGGAGGGAGATCGGGGAGGATGGCGGGGGGGGGGAGAATCATATTTATATCTGTCTTTAATAAATTCACTTTCATTTGATCTTTTTTTAAACGCACAGGCTGCTGTGTAGCGCCTCTCTTTCCCTCCCCGACTCTGGCAGAATGAAAGGTGGTGTAAATGCGGGGCTAATTGTTATGCTTGTAAGGAAGCTTGAGCAGTAGCTGAAGTTGTTAGATTACAAAAAGTGGAGATTTTCAAAGTTTTACTGCTGTGCACCACCTCCCCTGTGATCCAAAAGAGAACTAAAGACGTGGGAATCCCAACCTAGTCTGGTGCATTGCAGGAAATGGTGATCCGCATCATTTCAGAGGTCAGCGTCTTGTATACTTTTTGCTTGACTTTACGCCATCTGCTCAATTTCGTGTCTGCGTGGAGACAATGTCAGTGTAACAGGACATGAGGGAGGCTTCCCCTCCCACCCCCCCACGCCTCTCACTGAGAGACTTGGCAGCTCGTCTAATCAGAGTGCAATTAGACGGAGACTTCTCTGGGCGACAGAGGACTCTGATTACCCAAGAGTCACCGGGGGTATATTTAGTATCTCTGCTCTTGTTCCTCTGCGGTTAGCGTGGCGCCCTGGAGCTACGGAGCGAGCTGTCTCGTGGAAGGCGGGACGGGCTGGACTTGGCCGGGGCGCTCACTCAGACTGACTTGAGTGACTGCAACTGAGCTCTAACAATGTGAACCAGATCCAAAACCTTCATCATCCAGCTACCCAGAGCGTGAGGGTGTTCCAAATTACACATGTATGTCATCTTTTTGGGCCTCGAGCTCTTCAGTGCTCTGCTGCTCTGATCCTTAACTGCTCATTGTGTTTGTCAGAGTTAGACTCATATATTGGTTATCTTCTAAGGAGGGCCAATATTGCACCCTCTATTAAATGCAGCCTAGGAATTACGCATGTACACTTTGGATGGTTCTGCAGATCTGATCTGATCAGATTTGCTCCCAATGGGAGGATTCGGTACCAATGCGAGAAGTCGTGTGTCCGTTACATAGCGAGGCAGTGAGGCTGGAGGGTGGTGGATGTCCATGAAGCATGTTAGACTTTCATGCATGGTACTAGATTGGTCTAGTGACATACCTGCATTTAACTTTTGCCTTTTTATTAACTGTAAACACTTTCTCTAACCGACCTCATACCACAGTTTCCATGTGCATTGTAGTAAGGCACGCGCTCTACCAGGTGAGCTACCCAGGCGCCCAACATTTTTTTTAAGATGTTGCAATTGACTATTGGTAGTAGGGCTGTTCGATATGGCCAAAATCTTCTATCTTCTATCAATATCTTCCTGATATAGGTAATTTCATATCTTGATAACAATATACACTCACCTAAAGGATTATTAGGAACACCTGTTAAATTTCACGAGAAATTATCTAATCAACCAATCACATGGCAGCTGCTTCAATGCATTTAGAGGTGTGGTCCAGGTCTAGACAATCTCCTGAATTCCAAACTGAATGTCAGAATGGGCTGGTCTGAGTATTTCACAATCTGCTCAGTTACTGGGATTTTCACACACAACCATTTCTAGGGTTTACAAAGAATGGTCTGAAAAAAGGAAAAACATCCAGTATGCAGCAGTCCTGGGGGGCTAAAATGCTTTGTTGATGCTAGAGGTCAGAGGAGAATGGGCCGACTGATTCAAGCTGATAGAAGATCAACTTTGATTCATATCCACTCGTTACAAACCAAGGTATGCAGCAAAGCATTTGTGAAGCCACAACACGCACAACCTTGAGGCAGATGGGCTACACCAGCAGAAGACCCCACCGGGTACCACTCATCTCCACTAAAAATAGGAACATGAGGCTACAATTTGCACAAGCTCACCAAAATTGGACAGTTGAAGACTGGAAAACTGTTGCCTGGTCTGATGAGTCTTGATTTCTGTTGAGACTTTCAGATGGTAGAGTCAGAATTTGGCGTAAACAGAATGAGAACATAGATCCGTCATGCCTTGTTACCACTGGGCAGGCTGGTGGTGGTGTAATGGTGTGGGGAATCCCTTTTGTCATTGATTCAACAAGGTGCTGGAAGCATTCTTTAGAAATGTTGGGTCATATTGATGGGATAGGGTCAAACACGGTATTAGTATGGTGTTCCTAATAATCCTTTAGGTGAGTGTATATCATGCATCAGCATGTTTTGTTGTAATTGGATGAATAGTCTACATGAATTAACCACATGGTATAGTCTAGTTTCCATACTTATGTCTTAAGTAACTGCTTGACAATTGAAAAGGAATTAAAAAGTTACATTTTAGTTTGTTTTAATGTAATTTGAAGTGTCATAATATCTATAAGAATGGTTTTTTGGCCCATGACATGTTTTTAGACTCCGATATTTTCATTTGCCCAGCAGTTAATTGAGCTGTCAAGTTGTCACGTGAATTTGATCATGACACACTTTTGTATTCTATTTTCACCAGCAATGATACAATGGTGTCTATAGAAACAATGATTTATTCATAACCTTTAACATTAAAGTTATATGTTCTCTATATCCCAGAAATATCCTCACTGCAGCTGAAACATCTCTAGTTGGAAACAACCAACTAGAAACATCTCTAGTTGGTTTCAGCTCTTAATTTAAGATTTCTAAATTCAAATACCTACAGTATGTATTCTATTAATGTGAAGATGTCATCCTTCAGATCAGTATATCTCCCAATTTTCAGCCATGCATCCATTTGAAGCTGCTGTTCTGAACTACAAACCTCTCTGTCTGTGCTTTACTGACCCATAATCCCCCTTAGTACCCTCCCTCCTCCTTCTCTCCTCTCTATTTCATCCGTCTACCATTCAGCTTTTCAGTTGTCAGCACTTTGGGGAATAGACCCGGGCTTCCGCAGATCAAGGCAGGCGTGTCAATAACCATGTTCACAGAGATGAAAGCTCCGGCGAGCCGAACCTCACAAGTCGCTCGGGTTCAGGAGTTCACAGGCGCCGCCGAGGTGTAGCGTTGCTGTTGCTGTCAATCATTGTGTGTGAACTCCCCGCAGATCGGAGGCAACCTGAGGACCGTGATCAGAGTGTTCCGCCTGTTTGACTACAACAGAGAAGGACACATCCAGCAGCACGAGTTCCGCCGCATCCTGGACAACTATTGCATCCACCTGACAGACAAGGAGTTTCAGAGGTGGGGGTCAATGGTATTCCTCTGACACGGTTTGACACAACAGATCGCACATCAAATCTGTGCAGCCACATGCAACGGCCCATAAACACTGCACATGAGGACTGGTTGACTACTATTATGGCGTCAGGTTTATGACATATCTCCCGAGCGCGATAAAACATTCTCACGAGCAGATAAAAAATTGTTCACACGCGCAGATATTACTCTACCAGACCAATTCAACAACCCAGAGATGTACAGGCAGTTGCGAGTGTGAAACGAAACATAGGGAGAGGCCATATCACGATATCACAATATCCAAAACTCAAGACGATGTCTAGCCTCATATATCGGTCGATATAATATCAATATACTGCCCAACCCTAAACTCAAGTGTAACATTTGATGCAAAATGGGCTTAAATGCACTTAAAGTTAAATCTGAGCTCCACATATGAATGTCTGAACACATACTGACTTTAAAAAGTGTGTGCAAGACACACACACACACACACACACACACACACACACACAGACACACACACAAAGAGGTAGGCTACTCCAACAGTACTGGTATTCCCTGGGGTGGGAAGTCGTGTGTCGGCTGGGACGAGATCACTAGCACTAACTTTGTGGTCGGCCATTGTCTTAGGATGAGAGAGCGCTAATTGACTTTTAAAACTTCAGGCCCTGCAGTCAAATCCACTCCAGAAACGCTCCTCAACTTTTTTGATGTGGCTCTAGAGGATTGTGTGTGACAGGTTCATTTTCAATGGCTTTAATTGGTTTAAGCGCTCACGACTCTCTCTCTTTCACTCTCACGTACACACACACACACACACACACACACACACACACACACACACACACACACACACACACACACACACACACACACACACACACACGGACGCACACACACACACACGGACGCACACACACACACAAACGGACGCACGCATAGACTTTATATACAGTCTATGGTTGTAACAGATAAAGTCAAGCATAAAGCATGATCAGCATCTCATCATTGACATGTGTGCTCTTGACATTATAGGTCCCCTGTGAAACTGTACCATTTATCCAAACATTTATCTACATTTTTTTTGTTTCAAGGCTGTGGAATCACTACAGTCCCAATAACAGCTCCACCATTTCCTATGAACTGTTCCTGGACAAGCTAGGCTTTGATGACAGCCATATCTTCAAGATTGCTCCAGTCTGCACTAAGCTAGGTATGGATACAGTGGAATTCAAATATGAATTTTGGAGAATATGATGAGAGATAGCAGCAGGGAACACAAACTGAGATGCTAACACGACTTTTAAGGCTACAGCCATGCTAGCTGCTCTGTGAGGGTGTGCTGTTTTCAGCTAAATGCTAATACTAATGTAACACTGGTTATCCAAAAGTTAGCTACATAGCCATTGTCTTACAACTAGCTACTTTAGGGCCGTGGGTGAAGTTAAAGCACGGGGGACAGCTTCTTCAGAACAACTTGGTCCATTAAGTTATGTAAATCATCCAAATATACATTAATAAATGAATGTAACCCACAAAATAAATCTCTACTGCTATGCTCATGGTGACGTCTGAAGTCACCAACAACCCATTGTAATCTCATTAGCCACTTTTCTAAGACAAAATCTTAAAAAATCCCTAGAGGGGTATTTACTGACGATCTTATTGTCGTGGAAAAAACCTTAAAATCTCTTAAGCGTGTGTTAACCCCCTTTTCAGGCATCTAACCAAAAACCCATTCAAAAATTAAAAAAACAAACTTTGAGACAAGGAAACCGGAAGTGCAAAAATGCTAACTCATTTCTGGGTTTTAGGACTCATTTCTGCAGCGCTGCGGAGGAGGGTCTGGCTTGTGCTCTGGTTTATTGGCCTTTCTTCAAACCAATCACAGTTGTCTTGGGTGGCGCTAAGGGCCAGACGGAGCCCCGGTGCCTCTGCAAAATCTCCTTGGGAAGGAACTTGTTTTGGAGGAACATGTGGACGTTCAAAAGTAGTTTTAGTCGTGCAACAAAAAACTCAGATTTGACAGATAGTCTAGCTCGCTGTCTGGATTTACCCTGCAGAGATCTGAGGAGCAGTTAACCATAGTCCTCAGAAATCCACAAGAGGTTAGAACGCCAACATAAAGAAAGAGGAAGGTAACGGAAATCCGGCCGAAAAGAGGGACGGAACTTCCGGCGACAACGGAGCATTCCCAGAAGTGGAACGTTGTGGATATAGACTAGTGGCAACGTGGTCAAAGTTGAAATAATTTGAACTTTTGATGCCAAGGGTAAGCGCTTTCTCAGAGTTGTCTTCCCCGCTCTCCCCATAGGAAAACAAACTGCGGATCATGTGTAGGCAGCTTAAGGGGAACATAGAAATGTATCCAATAGTTGTTCTCACAAATGTCAACCTCAGGTTGGTGCGAGAGAAAAAGTTAGGGGATCACCAAAGTCATTAGAATTCATCCTCTTCTCACCATGGGTATCTGTACCAAATTTCAATAGTTTTAGAGATAGTTTAGTGTGGACCAAAGTGGTGACACTGCCATTATGCTCTACGGAGCCACTGGCAGAGCCAAAAACATACACGTGATTAAAATGAATTGCAAAGTCGAATCAAAATCCAATTGTAGCTTTAAACTACCTTGAACACGTTTGTGAAGTAAACACTGGAATCCAGAGTTAATGTAAAGATTCTGTTTTCTAGAAATGTGCAGCCGGGGCACAACGCCACCTGAGAAAGTTAAACGGAGGAAGCAGAGGGCAGAATCTCTTTCCAGTCTACACGATGCTCCATCAGCCCCGCGTCACAGGAAGCTGCAGATTCTCTTCTACGACAAGGTACTGCACAGACTTGTCTGAATGACTTTGTTTGTTTTATTCCCCCTGTTTGCGTGTCACCATCTGGCCTTCTCCCCTGCATTATCCTGCTTAAAGACGCAGGGCTAAATTGGCTCTAAGTGGCATATCAGGATTCAAACGGCAGAGGGAACACTTCTAATTAAAATGTTTGCCCAGAAAAATCAGTTCCTGAGTTAGTGTGTTAATCACGGCTAATTTGCGGGAAAGGTGGTAGAGTCGGGGATGGCTCTTCTGTCTCATCCTAGAGCCGCACTGGGATGCTCTCCATGGCAACCAAAACCAGAGATGACTCATTTCCTGTCTTTATTAAGGAGAGAGAGGAAAAAAAAAACAAAGCAAGAGAGAGGTCTGTCTCTAAAATATGAATGTTTGTACATCAGTGTGTTCTTCTGCCTCTCAGATGTGCATGAACTCTACCCCCGTGTGGCAAGCGCTGCAGGCCTTTGACACCACCAACTCTGGCCTGGTAAAACCGGATGTCCTCAGGGCCATTCTCAGCAGCTTTATATTTCCCATGAACCCTCACTCCTTCCAGAAGCTGACCAACCAGTAGGGACCGCTATATTTAATTAATTTATATTTCTTTTCTCTTCCCTCTTTCTACCAACCTACTCTGCCACAACCTCCATGCCCTTTACTCTTTAAATCTTAAAATCCAGCTATCATCTATTCTGTGTAATATATTTTTCATGGAGTTTGGAAATGTGTGTGTATTTGCAGTTATGGTGTGAGAGCAACAGGGCCAGTGAGGTGGAAACACTTCTTGGGCCACTTCATGAGCCCGGTCAGAGACAAGGGCGACCCAAATCTTCACACCGACAGGTCAGTTTTACAATGATAGCTTGAGCCCTTTGTAAAAAAAAACAGCGGAACCTACACATGTGGTGAGGTCATAGCAGAACTGTCGCAAAAGTTTGGGCCAGCTGTGTGACCGCACAGGGCCTCGCGCCTCTGGGGGCCTCGCGCCTGGTACAAACATGGCGGGTATTATACCTGCTTATACCATGGCCATGGCGTCCCAGAATTTCCGTCGTTTGCTTGGCTAAGCTACACCCACCTACCACCCCAACCCTGCATTAGCACTTAATATTGACCCTAACAGTGCAGAATTCTACAGCACATGAATGTAAATCTGAGGGATATCGGACAGTACATTCTCCTTTTTACAATGTCCATGCTACCTTATTCTTTGTCAGCTGGATTTTGTCTCTGACTCCATCACACACGGGCCAGTCCCTTTATTTGCCGCTGTGGCTCAGGAGATAGAGCAGTCATCACCTAACCAGAACGTTGGTGGTTCGATCCCTGGCCCCCTGCAGTTCTACATGTCTAAAAGTATTTTGGGCAAGAGACTGAACCCCAAATTGCTACCGATGGCGTTTGAATGTTTATGCATGGCAGCTTCTGCCACCGGTGTATAAATGTATGTGTGAATGGGTGAATGCTGGCTCGTGTTGTAAAGTGCTTTGAGTGGTTGCTACGATGAGAAAAGGGCTATGTAGTCCATTATCATTTACATAAAAACGATGCAACCATTTGCGTTCTTCACCCAGAACCCCCATCTATCTTGTTACTGCTCCATCTAAAACCATGGCAGAACATTTCTGGAGACCTTTTAAGGTCCTGGTGCTGGCAGATTTACATATCAGTTTTACACAGACATTTTTTAAAAAGAAATGTATGGGTGGCAGTGTTGTAGTCAAGACCACCTAAACCGAGACCAAGTCATTACCAAGACCAGAGTGTATTGAGACCGAGACAAGACCAAGACTTTGAGGGGTTGAGACCGAGACAAGACCAAGACTTTGAGGGGTTGAGACCGAGACAAGACCGAGACTTTGAAGTGGTTGAGACCGAGACAAGACCGAGAGTTTGAGGGGTTGAGACCGAGACGAGACCGAGACTTTGAGGGGTTGAGACCCAGACAAGACTGAGACCTTGAGGTGGTTGAGACCGAGACAAGACCGAGACTTCGAGGGGTTGAGACTGAGACAAGACCGAGACTTTGAGGGGTTGAGACCGAGACAAGACCGAGACTTTGAGGGGTTGAGACCCAGACAAGACCGAGACTTTGAGGGGTTGAGACCCAGACAAGACTGAGACCTTGAGGTGGTTGAGACCGAGACAAGACCGAGACTTTGAGGGGTTGAGACCGAGACAAGACCGAGACTTTGAGGGGTTGAGACCGAGACAAGACCAAGGTCTTTGGAATCGACGGCCACATATGCCCTGCTTCTGATTTTATCATCTATCTCCTCTCTCAGGGCTTTGGAGCAGCCTGACCTAGAAGAAGACACCTTGGATGTCCAGGACATTCACCCTCGACTGAAAGAGATTCCCCACCCGCTGGACACGGTAGGAGTCAGTACGGGGGAAGCACATAATAGACTTTAATGAAGTGATGAATCTCCTACTTGTACAAAAGATGCACTAAAACGCTGTCAAACCTCTCCCTTGTTTGCACAGCCCTTCGGTTGTAACAGACGAGACGGAAGTGATTGTGAATGTGATGAGACAGTACACAAGGGAGTAATCGCAGCAGATTGCTAAGAGACAAAGGCACATGCTCAGGTGTATGCTTTAAATATAAATGCCAGACAGCTTTACAGATGAGCCAATCATCATCCACAGCTTTTTTGATGGCCATAAACATGATTAGATGATTGCATATGGCCACTGGTTAGCCACTCAGTCACTAGCCATATGTTCGCCTGACAGCCGTCCCCTTCAACACGTCTCTGCATCCGGTTCTGCCTCTTTAATTTCAAATCAGTCTACATCAGCTGGATGAAACTTTGGAGTTTGACTAAACTTTAGGGGAAGGGGGGTTGAATTTTCCATTAATTCACAGTTATGTTTGATGTTGCTGCCGCCACTCACAAACAACGGTTGGCTTCCAAGTTTGAGGTGTGTGTGTGTGTGTGTGCGTGCGTGTGTGCGCGAAGCCTCTCCCAGATATGATCACACATATCTATCTGCCAAAATCTCCTCCTTTTAATGGCACGGGAGGGGGAAAAAAAATCCATCCATCAACTGTTTTAATAATCTATTCAACGGGTGGGAGATCAAACAAAAGTGTCCTCACACCGCCAGCCAATAATGAGGTTTTTCACTCAGGCAGGTTGTAAGCCAACTATGGTTTTTAGACTCTCTCTGGGGAAGCATTCACAAGCTCGGAAAACTCGCTATGATTCACCGTGTAACATAGACGTCAGATGGACGCGCTATTGTGAAATTTAGTAGTAGTACTATAATAATATTACAGTGCTTTTTATAAGGTAGTGTGTATCATAACCATAAGAAGGAGTGAACACAACACCATTATATATATATATATATATATATATATATATATATATATATATATATATATATATATATATATATATATATATATATAATCCAATATAATAGCCCTTTAATATAAGTGTTTGGATTGAATTGTATCTCTAATTTTATAACTCATTTGATGACATTCCTCTGGAGATTATTACTTGTAGATCTTTTTCTTTTTAATAACTATCTTAATTGTAAAAAATTTACATATTTAAAAAAAATGTGATACATTTTAAATGTGTTTTGTTAATGCTCTTCTGTGCCGCATACAAATTGCAAAACTGTTTTGGTGCCATTGTCAAAATAAATTAGCTGCGTAACCCCTTGAGTACACAATTTAAGGTGCAACATCAGGATAAAGTTATTTTGTAGTTCCATCAAAGAAAAAGAAGGCAAACGGAGCTAACTAGCAAGTAGCTACTAGCAGTGACAAATGTCAAAACAAGAAGTAGAAGTATTTTGGCATTGCGGCTCAGAGCAGCTCTTTTTCTTCAGAGGCACACCCTTAAATCAGCATTTAACCTGATTGGACCGGTAAAGATGTGGCCGGAGAAAACCCAAGAATATACCGCAACCCCAAACGGAGTACTGAAGGAAAATTAAAATTGAGCGGAAGTACGTAGGAGGGCGGAGCCAGGCTAAAAAGTAGACTTTCCTTTGCAAGGAATCGATACCCCCTCGAGTAATTAATGCGATCCCTTGATCTGGGAAAACATTACTCTTGCCCATTTCTAATCTAAAGGATACTGAGGCCTTTAATGGACTTCTCTTCTGATTACTTTTAGATTTTTTTTTAATGCAACAGATTTTTTAACAACACAGTTATACTAATTGTTTGCTAATGATGACTTTAATACCCTTTTCATGTGTTGGAAATAATTAACCCTCCTGTCGTCCTCGGGTCAAATTTGACCCGTTTTTAAAGTTTCTACATCAGAAATATGAGTTTCTTTCAACCAAATTGCCCAAAAGTAACACAGATGGAAGTAAAAATAAGGATCAGTTCACTACCATCATTGACTTTTGGGTGTTTTAATCAATTTTGGACTAAGCTTTGACAGTCTGTGATTATCCATAAACATCCCCTGATCTTAACTATCAGTCATAATAATGTATACTTTCTGCATTTTTTTAACTCTAAAATTAGATACAATTTCATGAAGGATACATGAGCTTTGTTGACTGTAACGTCCAAAAATGAGTTTAAAAATAGTGTTAACAAGTTGGTGTTAGTGCATACTGGTGGTAGTGGAAACAAAAGCGCAGAAAAACGTGTTCATTTTGACATGGGAGGACAACACAAGGGTTAAACAGTCTTTAATTTGGATCCCTGACCCTGCCCGGATTAACTTTTCCCTCTATGCCCTCTACTCTATGACATGGTGATCAGTTTTTTACTTGGGTCCTACATTTGTCCTAACTACACTGCCCATGATGATACCTCTCCCTGCTATGATATCTGCCCTTATTATGTCCCTGTGACACTATACGATTTGAAAAAGAATGCTCCCATAGCTTTTTCTTTCCAGAAAGAGGCAGGTTGGATCAACAGAGCAGACCTGCGACATTTGCTGGAGATCCGCTCACAGGTCACAGAGCTGCCCAATGCACTGGACCCAGAACACAGCGGGGTCATCCAGCTGGTCGGCCAGGAGAGGCTCAACCCCAGCATCACCTCTGCTCCACCACCACCCTCCCCTGCAAGCACTGCTGAGACCCTGGGTGTCCCTGAGGAAACTGAAGACACTGCTGTATGCTTATTTAACCTTTTGCTAGCGCGTGTGTGTGTGTGTGTGTGTGTGTGTGTGTGTGTGTGTGTGTGTGTGTGTGTGTGTGTGTGTGTGTGTGTGTGTGTGTGTGTGTGTGAGGGCTGCACAATATATTGTTTTTTTTTATCGTCATCGCAAAATCTATATTAAGGTGGAGAGTTCACTGCTGGACAAGCTGTGTGAGCAGCTCAGTTCCGTGCTGGCAGCTCTGAAGCTGTGTGACCCTCAGCACACTGGATACGTCACCCAGGAAGAGCTGAAGAAGGTCTTAAGCTGCTATAGCATGCCCATCTCAGACACACACTTCAACAAGTAAGAGACACACACACACACACACACAATGCAGTAATCAACAAAAGATTGCAGTATTCAGAAATACATCAAAAGCAACGTTGTGACCTCGAGAAGAAGAAAGAGGGCTGACATGTAAACATGACACATTTCCAGCAACTTTCCAGCATGTATGCATGTCTGTAAAGCTCACTAATTAGCGTGCTGTATTAGATTTGATTAAACAGAACATAAGTTACCGCACCAAGCTATTCACCACCTAGAAATTGTTACAGCACATCAAATCAGAAGCTGTGGCTTTTATATCTCGGTTCGTGTACAGGCTTAACAACCAAGATACCAGGTTTTAATTAATAAACTTCAGAGATGTTTAACAGCAAAACCAAAAAAAAAATTCCCAAATTGTCAAAATATTTGCCTTTACCTTTTCTTGTTGCTAAAAATATTTTTCAAGATACTGGAGATTTACAGCAGCTCAGGGACTGTCACTGCCGTCATTGTAACCCTTGTGTCGTCTTCCATTCCACCGTGTACTTGTCGTCCTGAAAGTCAACACTTTTCCTCACGTTTTCGTCTCTTTTATCGACACTTTTGTCTGTTTTTTCAATGTTTTTGGTGCTTTTTTTGACGTTTAACACTTCTTTTCACCACCATGTATAAACACCGCTAACACCAACCTATTACCAGTTGTACACTCATTTTTGGAATTCATGGTCAAACGTCATTTATAGAAAATTATACCTAATTCTGTAGTTGAAAATACAGAAATTATAAATTATTTAGACTCATATTAAAGGAAGGATAATTACAGAAGGGTAAATGTCAATTCTTTTTTTTTTCAAATGCTAATTTTCTTTATAAAACACACAAAAGTCAATGAAAGTAGAGATCCTTTCTTTTGTTGTACTTGCGAAGCGCAATGTATGGAATCATCCAAATTAGGTAGTTCACAAGAAACCCATATTTCTGATATTGACATTTTGAAAAACAGGTCTAATTTGACCTGAGAGTAGAGTACGCAGAGTTTTGCAATCACTCTGCATTGCTAAGCTCAGCTCAGCAGCTTCAGTTTGCTCTGCTACTTGTCATCACGAACTGGCTCGCAGTTCAGACAAAGAAGGAGGGAGAGCACACAAAAAGGCGATGTGAACAATCCGTAACATCAGTAGTGCATGTGAGTGCTGCAGGGAGTGGACAATAGTGTATGAAAGACAACCCTTGCCTTGCCACTAATGACCTGCACTCTGCCAGCCCACTTCCTGCAAAAGAAGGAGAAAACAAGGGTACATCCCAGGTTCTTAAATTGCATCCCCGGATCCTCCGCTTGCCTCCCTTCCTCGCGTCTTAGGGTTGTCTTAGTCTTTCCCGCTTTGGAAGCACAGGAGAGACACGAGGGACACAAGGAAATAGGCTTGCTCGAGGTGAGCCAGGCCTGCGCAGAATCGATCACCGACGATCGCCGCCCAACGCATGCCGGTTAGATTTGTGTCCGATTTGATCCCGACTCGTTCTGACGTCATGCACACGTGGGCAACGATAACCTCACAAAATCGAGGCGGCCGCAGGTTTGAGACACAGGCGCCACAGTTGCTCTCCTCCGACTGCAAGACCCAGGCGGACCCAGGGCATGCTGGGAAACGCCTGGCTCTCAGCTGATCTAACAGCTGATTGGTTCAGAATCGACTTGACATGATTTTGAATTGGAGGGATTTTAATTGCTATGTGTCTGATTTAAGGCATATTCTGTACAGAACACATGTGTGGGTGATGGTGACGTTTAGAAGGCAGAGAGACTAAATCTGTTCAGATTACGGATCATCTACAGTCTGTTGTTTATAGACATCTGCAACAGATCGTATTTATAAAAACAGCTGGAGACTATGTACTAGCCGTTATATGGATCTGATAATATTTTATTAAACCGTGTTTCTGTGACCTCCTGTTCAGCCTAAAGGCTGCTGGAAACGGCTGAAAACTTTCCGACTTGACCGCGGCTTTTTGTCACTGCCCCCGGCTGCTGCCGCCTGCTCTCGTCCACTTTACATGCCAGGCGCAGTTCATCTCGAACGAGCCTATTGTGTTTTTAATGGGACGAGACGTCCTTTCCTCTGGAGCGTCACATGAATTCGTCGGCCGTATTTTTCAGCTGCACGGCTTCCAGGAAGGCTGTTCTCTGTTTCCTCGCTCATAGCACATCAGTGATCCCTCCTCCATGCTCGCTCCTCGGGGCAGAAATAAGAGCTTTGAGACAGCCTTCACGAAGGGGAATAGTACAACTTCCGGTTCAGCCGAGGACCGAGGCATCATCAAATAAGGACAGTGAGATCCAGCCCAAGAGGGGTCGTCGAGACTTCTGTTTTTGTAGCCAATCACAGTGCAACCTGGAACAAAATGCCATATTATATTTGAAATTCAAGTTGCAACGGAATACGTTTCTGATTCTTTAGCTGCAAACAGCTGCACCTAGGTCAGGCAAGAACCGACGTGAATCAGTGTCCTTTAAGTCAGGGACATTAATTAGATGCACCTGCCTCGTTGAACTGATTAATGAGTCCCTGCTTACACTGGACCTCCTGGCCTGTTAGTGTTTTGATTAAGTAGTTTGAATGACTGCAGGATGTGTCTCACTTTGACTTTCAGTTCCAGAAGCTCTGACCACCTTAGCTGTGTTTGCTCTAAAGGATCAAGATGTCCTGCTAAATCGGGCTGTAACGTGTAACGCGTAGTGCAGAGGCCGCCGCACACAGTAACACACTTGGTTTACAGTGATGTCTTGGAATTGTTGTGGGAAGATAAGCATATGATTTATAAAAGTAATTGTGTGCACATCCTACCTTCTGGCAGGTGCAGGACAAATGAAAGTACTTAAAACGAAAAAAATGTAATGTCCGCAACACTGCTTTAAACTCCATATTTAATATAACTGCAATGTTTCGACCCTACTGGGTCTTCTTCAGGCAAAAAAAAAGCCATTTACTTTGACCCATAAATATCTTCTGAAAAAACAACTGTATGTGCTGTATTTACAAATATTTTGACCAGTATTTTTTTTGCAGGTTGTTGTTGGAGTAGGATGTTTATAGAGGGCTTCATTACCTTTAAAGCTGCACTAATTAATATTTTCTCCTACATTACACAAAGCGACAAAAAATTCTGACCAAATACATCAATGTCGATGTTGCGGCAATATTTTAAGGTTGACTCGTGGTGCTTATACAAAATGTTAACACAATGAGAGTTTTGATAAATCACCAATAATGTGGGTATAATGACTAAGTTGGTAAAGGCAAATAATTAAACAGCTAGTAAGTCTGGTGAGTTCAGAAAATGACATCACTTTACTGTAATGCAGCCTTTAAAACCAGAAAAAAAGCCAACCCTTGTGTCCTATTACGATATTACGATATCCAAAATTTAAGACGATATCTAGCCTCATATACCGATGTCGATATGAGAATATATATATTCCCCTCATCTCTATGGAGGTTTTTTGGACTCTTTTGACTCATTGTGTTGACTATATGACCTGCATTTTCCACTCTCACTAACCTTGTTTCCAGCAGCAGGAGGCAGCTGTTTTTTTAGCCAAAAAAATCTCCTAAAATAAACCGCTCAGCACCTAGCGGCAGATTAGCAACTAGATGGTTGACATATAATGGAGTATCTAGTCAGCCGATTTTTCCCAGGGATCGGTGGAGACCAAAATAGAGCTGTACAACTTTGTACGGTGATGATGATATATCAGATGTTGTGTGTAAAACGTGTTCTTCTGCCCCCAAGGGCTGTTAAAGTGGGCTCAGTTTAAGAGTGTTCATACATTAAAACTTTAATGCGAAACTTTTTTACATTAATCAACGTCCGTTACATTCAAGCCATTGCAAAATGAGTTGCTACAAAGCTAATTCATTTTTTTAATCCTCCTTGTCCTCCTTGGCTACTGGCAACTGCGTGGGGGGGGTCTTTTCTCAGCTCACTCTCAAACATTCTCTTTGTGTTTCCAGGCTCTGTGAGACCTCCAGCTCTAGACCTGGCAGTTCATCCAAGTCGGTTTATTACCCTGGCTTTCTCCAAAACCTGGGAGTACCACTAACAGATGAAACCCACACATCCTCATCCCACAAGAAGAGTTACCATGAGAGGTGAGCATGGGGAGAGACATACAGAGTACATGGCTCGGACCTGTGCTGTAATGGCTGTTGTCTTACTGTATCAAATATAGAAACATTGCATTAACTGTTGCATGTTAAGTAGTCAGACGTACATCCGATTGCCCCTCAACTCCCAAAATGAAAACCACCCGTCAACCATCAACCATCAGTCAACCATTGGTGACTCTGTGGAGTTCACTTTATATTCACTGGTTATCTTTAGTGCCTAGGATTATGTTTAATTACTCCCGTTTGACATACGTAGCTTGACATTCTTGGTCATTTACAAAGGGCTGATACAGTGTGTCACCCCACCTCCAGAAGTTCTTTGAGACATATATCTTCCATTAGGTATTGAGTGTGTTTCCACCTGAAAATAAGCAGGATTAGTTTGGCATCTAGACACATTATTTCCACGATTTAAGATTTTTGGGGATCAGACAGACTTCCCTGCAGAGAAAATGTTAGTTGCCTTCCTCTAACCTGACCCCCTTAACCTGATAGGGTTAATCTGACCCCCTAATCCATCAAACCTTTGATTGGTCCCTACATATGAATTCATTTTTGGTTCTTGAAGGGTTGAAGTACAGACGTCATGCCAATTGGTCAATAGATAGTTCTTCAATTGTCTTATTTATTGTAAGAATTACTTTTCACATTTGGCGATGCATTGTTGCATTTATTTTAGATTGGAATACAGCACGAATTGCTCTGGTTTCACTTTTTACTTGGAACTTGGTTTAACTCCAACTTTATTGGTGACTTGGAGTTGTGCAAACAGACTCCTGACTGCAGCCCTGGCTACGCAATCTTTTATTATAGTCCCATTCTTTACTGAGCTCTAACCAATTTGCCCTACAGGCTATGCACGTCGCCTCAGTCGCCCCTGCAGTCAGTCAGCCGACAGCGGCCTCCCTCCAGCCCTGAAGTCAGTTCAGACACCTGCAACATCCTGGACATTGTTTTCCAGAGGATGAGAGTAAGGTTAGAGCAACGCCAAAGCAGCCTGACTGACCGCATCCAGGCCGTCACCAACAGCTCTGATGGGACGCTGTCAGAGACAGACGTACGGAAGGTGAGTGGGGAACAAATACAAGCTACACGACCGTCTTAAAAGCAGACATACTAAGCCATGCCAATCTCAACATGGATGTTTACATTGTAGATACTGTAGATATATTTGTAGAGCATCGATGTTGGCCTATTACAGACATATCGGTATGTATCTGTATCTGCATCTATTTTGTCCAATATGTGCCCATATGACAACCTATCCATATAATGCAGAAAACAGTACTTGGGGTGATTTGGAAATGGTGTCATTACGTAGTTCTTTATTTAAATGGTCGGCAATTGACTGACACTGAACATACAGTAGTGATGTTTATTTAGCCATTTATTACCTCCGCCAAGTAGGGTATGTTTTTGGTTCAGTTTGTCGGTCGTGACAGAATGTACTGGCCTGATTTTCATGAAACTTGTTGGAAGGGCGTATCATGGGCCAAGGACGAACCCATTCAATTTTGGAGCGGATCTGAATCACGGAGCGGATACACAAATTATTTTCACTTTCTTTAACATTGCGAGAGAGGGTGTTTGTGCTGCATTCATGTGGTGTTGGAATAATTACAAAAATGTGTTCCCGACTGGGAAGATTCACACTGCATGAACATTGTGAGATAGAGCATGCCTCGGTGAAGGTCTGCCCTTCTAGTTTTATTTGTATTTATTCTTTTTTTTTTTTTTTCAGTGTTCATTTCTAGAATTGGTTGACAATGTAATACAGTATATGTATAACAATGTTAAATATTCTTTAATACAGTTATCTGTTTAAGAAAGCAGCCTTCTGAGTACCTTTTGAATAGTCATATAGGTGCAATTTAATTTTTTTATTCTGTAGACTAACAGTTGAGTTATAACCGAGCAGTCTGATGTGTGTAGAGATCTGTGTTGTTATACTGTAGCACTGAACGGCCATGCGGTATGCATCTGCTGGTCCCGAGTCATGCTTGTGGTTAGGAAGCGCTTAATTTGATATGCAGCAGAGCATTTAAATGCCAACGTCGTAGTCGATCATGTTCATTTAATTGTGGGAAGCTAAAATCTTGATTGCAATTCATATTTAATTAATTGTCCAGCCCTACATTTGTGAAAAGATAACTCAAACTTGGTTCTTGCGTTGTAAAGAAGATGCAGGTTTAGCCAGATTGGGGACTGTACGTAAATTATTGTTGTGGGAGAGGGTTGAGCTGATGGCAGCCATGACAGACAGAGGTATATCACAATTCTAAAACAATTCATTCAGTAGGTAAATAAAAACACATACTGTTAGGGTTGGGTACCGTTCACAATTTTATTGGTACCGATACCAGTACCTCAAATTCGTTTCCGGTACCAAACAGTACTTTTTTTCGGTACTTTCCCTCTGTAATAACAAAAAATGTATTTCAGTTGTAACAATCATTCCAAACCTATTTATCCTATTTACTTATTTAGAACATTTTACACTCAAAATAAAACAAAACAAAAAATCACCTCCCACTCCCGTCCCTACAACCTATTCAATTGAATAGTTATTCATTCCTTACTCACTGTAACTTTTATTCTTGTATTTGTATATTTTTCTAATAGTATATTTTCCTGGCTGTTTTTTAATTGCTCTTTAATGTTTCATTAAAGCACTTTGAATTGCCTTGTTGCTGAAATGTGCTGTAGAAATTAAGTTGCCTTGCCTTACAGCCTCAGCCTGTCAGTCAGTCACCAGGTCACAGAAACCGCTGTTGTGCCTGCTTGTCTCAGAGGAAGTGCACCGCAAACGCTTTCGGCCTGCCGTTAATATCATATCGCAGCAAACGCTGTCTACTTGAAGTTTTGAAAAAACTGTAACCATACTGCAGAGACGACGTAGTTTGCTTGAGTTGTGTGTGTGTGTGTGTGTGTGTGTGTGTGTGTGTGTGTGTGTGTGTGTGTGTGTGTGTGTGTGTGTGTGTGTGTGTGTGTGTGTGTGTGTGTGTGTGTGTGTGTGTGTGTCGGACCCCCGCTCTCTGTCAACATGCAGAGAGGACAGAAAAGCCCGCGCTTACGTGCTCTCAGGTTACGAAATTTGGCAATTTAAATCCAACGGTGCCAAATCGGTCCTTGGTAGTGCTGACGTAATTTGGTCGGTACCAAAAAAAAATACAGAGTTCGATACCCAACGATGCTGCGTGTCATTCCCTCTCTTTCTCTCCACTTTTCCTGTCTATCCACTATCACTATCAAATAAAGGGAAAAGACCCAAAAAATAATAATAATAAAAAAAACAAAAAACATACATATAACAATGTGTATTGCATTTTACTCTGTTTTATTTAGGCATTATACATCTTCCATAGCTGGTTAGTAAAAGATGCAGGTCAAATTTCCTAGTGTACCTGTAATAGTCAATGCAACCCGGCCTGAAACTCAGTGCAGTGCAGCAGACTGTCAACTTGTCCTGCTTTCTCTTCGTTTACCCCTAGATACTAGAGGACAGCTGGGTCATCTTGGACGATAAGAATTTCCACAAGTTGACTGAACAGCTGGACTTCAGGGATGGACGGATCGAGCGCTCGTTGTTCCTGGTGAAGTACGAGGGTGAGACAGAAGAACGGCAGCCAGAACATCTTGACCAGCGGCGTCAGCAATCTCATCAGTTCTGCATGGCAGGGTTTTCATTGCTTAAATAGAGATTTTTAAAATCCCTTCCTACTCCCCACCAGGCTCCCGTCCCCCTCCACTCTATCTCGCCTTGTATCCCAACTCCTACCCACCCACCGTGATCAAACATAAGCCCCCCGCTTCCTGTAAAATGATGTCTTTCTTAGCACATGAGCCATTGGAGAAATCATCCTGGATTATAAATAGAGTATAGAGAAACCTCTCCGTCTCTCAAGTAGCAGAGCGGGGAAGCACAGATTCAGAATCACACTCATTTTTGCTTGTTTGGGCTAATTATATGCTTTGGAAGCAGAAAACAGAGCAGCGGGGCATCGCTCTAATTTGTATCCTCTTGAAAAAAAAAGAAAAAGAAACGCACTAGAAAGAATAACAAAAAAAAAGAAAAAAATAGAATCATCAAACAAAGCCAGGACCTAAAGTTAGTCATGTTTGCAAGGCATACAAATCAAGTTTGCTGAATTTAGAATATAAGTGTGCGTCTAATTAAATATGAATTAGGTCAGGCAGTTAAATGCCCACTGCGCTTTAAGACATGAAGGGCGTTCTGTGGAGTGTGGAAAAACACTAGCGATTCCCAAAATGGAACAAAAATTCCAATTTGTTGGGTATAATACCCTCACAAAGACTAGGAATTTAAAAGCCAGTTAATTATGTGCCTGATTACTTCAACTTTCAACTTTATGTGTCCCCAATGGGCAATTGGTTTTGCAGCATCTTGTGCAACATAAAACAGACTTGAAACAACGTTAGTCAGGGCAGCATAGACTCCGCATCAGTGAACAAGCATGATCATCAGAACAGCAATAAGAACAATCCAGAATTCGATTCCAGAATTTTTTAGGTGGGGTGGCACAGAGGGCACCAACAATTTGTCAGGGGGGTGGGCAACATTTTATCGGAATACAGCATAGAAAATCTGCTTACAAGTATAGGAAATAAAACATCCCAGTCATTATTTTACTTGTTTTCATTTGAAAAAAAATTATACCTGAAAACAATACACATTATCTATAAGTTGAGTCTGCCACTTTAAGGAAAAAAATAAAAAATTCCAGTGGTTCCATGGTATCAGAAGTTAGAAACGTCACCATGGAAACAATAATTGGTCATGTGACAAGGGCTGGGAAGATTGGCAGAACAGGCAGCCAAGTGACAGAGCTCTGATCCAATGGAAATCCCAATTGTCAGATTGACAGCACTCTAGCTCAAAGGATTGGGGAGGGCACAAATCATATTTCGGCGGGGCGGGGGGGGTGCCACCCCATGCCCCCCCTCTTGCCCCTGAGAACAATAACTAAATCCCCCATCGATTAAAAGGCCAAATATCAAAACATCTGTGATTTAACATCTGTTTTTCCCCATGGTTTCTATAGAGGCCACAGCCAGCGACGGGCAGCAGCGCTCTGGGGGTCATGGTGATGAAGATGAGGTCGCCCCCTTGCTTACTTCAGCTGAGCAGTGCCTGGCTGTCATGAAGACCAGCATCAAGATCGTCCATGGGGTGAGTAAGATGTTCACACGACGTCTTTCAGACCAGCTGCTAAATAGCAATGCATTCAGCTGCTATTTTAATTAATTAAAAAAAAAGACTGATGTGACTGGCTGCTTTTTCCTTGAAGTAATATTTCCTAAGATTTTAATTATATCAAAAGCCATTTTGGCACTATCTATGGGCATTTTATGCCACAAGATACGTTAACAGGAACTGAAGGAGCGAGAGATGCTGTGTGGAATGTCTCCAAACAGGAACTTCTTTTACAAAGTGTTTTGAATATTTACATTTTAACAAAGTCTCAAAGTAGATGATCAATAGTCTAAAAATAAATTGGGACTCTTAGAGAAACAGGACCAAGCTCTTCCTTTTTTTCGGAATCCTTCGAAAACATACGGCCAACTAGAAAGGAGGAGAATGAGGAAGCCGGTAGAAGCTAAACAAAAGTAACAAGAACACGTCTATATGAACCCATCGCGAAGGTTTTAACAAAGAGACGTCTTCGAGAGCGACCTTCCTGCATTCTCGCTATAGACGTGTCGCACAGCAGCAGCTACAGTATCGGAGAGCAATGGCAACTCCCTCAGAGATTAGAGCGCTGGTATGTACAGCACACAAGGCAGCAGAGGGGATGGCGTGTAGGTTTGCACAAATCACGGTGAGCACTTCACACTGTAATCAGATTCACAAGCTGCTCCAATGACACCCTGGAACTTGTTATTGGTAAAAGTCCAGTTACGGCTACCACCAACAGCGCTATGGAGCTGTTCTTTTATGCGCGGGTCCCTGTTTTGTTTTTATCCATTGAACGCACACATGAATGCACAAGCACGTGTGGGTGAGGCGATACACAATCCTGCCAATGGTTTCACTCTGTTCCAGTGATCTACAGGTGGTGGTAACATGCCGAGATATGCAGCAGTATACCAACAAAGCCAGGGAATAATTATCACCATCACCATGAGCATTAGCTTGGTGGCTAGCATGAGCCACTTGTCATGTAGTATTAAACTGGATTGAAATTGAAAAATAGCAATATTTGAAGTCTCTACTGCATTACTGTTGCAAAATAGCATGCAATTATAAAACAAAATGATGCTGTATTACCATTACAGAGTGTATTTTGTGACATTGTATGATTTGCTCTCTGACACATCTGGATTTGACTGTGTTTTCCCAGAAATTAGAGCAACTACAGTGGATGAAGGTTATCTCACGCTATTGACAGGCAACCATATGCATATGGGCCATTAGCTTTAAGAAAATGACAGATTTCCCTGAGTTTGAACATTTGTTGGAAACATTTTGGATAATATAAGTACACAACTCAAGAAAATAATTGTTTTTAGACATTTTAATGAGGAAATGTTACATATACATTTAAGGGTTACTGCCATTAGGTAGAAGGTACCGCAGTATAACCGCCCTCACCTCTAGAATGGGGAAGAGCTCCTTCCCTCAGTCAGACTGTTGAACAACAAAACACGATGCACATTTTTCACACTGAACTGAAATGCACTCCTGCACTTTTTTTATTCTGCTGCTAAATTCTATATACTCTACCTCTACCTCACGGTGACTCCAACTTATAACAATCAGTGCTCTGATACAAGCACTACGTTACAAGTCTACTTATGTATTTTGTTGTCTGTCCTGTCCCTTGTCTGTCTTAAATGCTCTAATTTAAGTAGCACTTAATGTATAATCTGTTTGTGCACTAAATGTCGTTTTTATATGTTTTAAATGTGTGACACCACTTGATCCATGGTGAAACGTTGTTTCGTCTCACTATATACAGTGTATATGGTTGAAATGACAATAAAACCCACTTGACTTGACTGACTCGACTCGACTTTCTTGGAATGAAAACTCTTAAGCATGTCTCTGTTCTGATAACCCAATCTCCTCCCACCAGGACAACCTGACGGCGTTCCGACTGATGGACAGGAAACGTAAAGGCGTGGTCGACTGCAGTGACTTCAAACGGCTGTACAGCAGCTTGGGATTTTTCTGCGGGGAGGCAGAGTACCAGCGGCTGCTTGATCTGATGGGCCTGCATCCCGGGGGCAACCTCAACTACGCCGAATTTGTCCACGTTGTTGAAAACAATGGCAAACGCAAACAAGGGACACAAATGGCGCGTGTGTGAGTCTGATATGGTTATTATTACTGATGCTTGGACATTTTGAGGAAAGTTGGTGTGCTTCTACTGTACTGTATGGAGCAATTATTCTAACCTTAATATTTCCACTATGTAGGGACCCCTGATTGAGAAAGTCACAGAATATAAATACCTTGGCATCTGGATTGACGAAAAGCTCTCCTTGTGTGCAGACTAAGGCAAAAATTGGCTATTTCTACAGAAACAAAAGCATCTTTCCCATGTTTTGTAGGGAAAGGGTTGTTGAGGCAGTTTGTTATGTCAGTCTTGGACTACGGCGATGTGATTTCTAGACATGCATCATCTTCAACTCTCAAATCTCTGGACTCGGTCTGTCACTCCACCTTGAAATTCCTAACCCGTCATGTCTATGGTACACATCATTGTATTTTATATGAAAGTATTGGGTGGTCTTTTCTCCAAGAAACACAAGATACTCACGGGTATCTCTATCTATAAGGCTCTTATTGGAAAACTGCCATCTTACCTTCCAGAACTTCTCTGTTACTCAGAGGGACATTATCAGACTCACTGTTCCCTGAGCTCGGTCTGAACTTGGAAGAACTGCTTTTAGTTTCAGTGCACCCGACTCCTGGAACAAATTACAGAACTTCCTTAAAATCAACTCCATTGGGACAATTTAGAAATCTGGTTTTAAACCTGCAAACTTCATGTAACTGCTTTACATAATTGCATTGTCTTTTGCATCCCTATTATGCTAATGTATTTATCACATCATTTTCCAACGGTGGAGGTTTTATTGTCTCTCTATATTTCTTAAGATTGTAATTTCTGTGTTGTTGTTCTGTTTTTGCCTTTGTAATCTGACTCGATGACATTGAAAATGAGGGCCGCCCCTCAATGATCTCCCGAGGATAAATCAAGGTTGAATGAATGTTTGTTCTCTGTCTCTCCTGACAGACAAGAGCAGCTCCATGAACTCCTGGCCTGCGAAGCTCGCTGCAAGTGGGCAGACATGTCTAAGGTCAGTAAAACTCACAGAAAGCACACCTAAATTAATTATTTGCATGATGCAACAATCTGGACCTGTTCCTCTCTTTCCCGTCAGGTGCTGTGCCAGTTTGACACAGACGGCCAGGGTTGGATCCATAAAAAGAGCTTGAGGGGACTCCTCTTCACCTATGCTCTCCCCATGAGTCCCGAAGAGTTCGACCAGCTCTGGTCAAGGTAAGAGATACCCAGCTGAGGAAGGCATCACAATCATTACATCATACAGTGCAGGGCCAGACTGATCTCAAGAAGTGGCGTATGTATGATACGCCAATTCGTATGCCATTTTGGCGTGTTATCAAGACGCATAATCGCTTTTTAGCGTGTGAATCAACGCCGTTTGGCCTCCATTGACTTACATTACCTTGCGATTGCGTGTCAATTTACGACGTAGCGAGTAGTATGAAAGGCCAAAAATCCATGTAGGGAGGTTGGTCGGGGTGGAGGAGGGTCAAACACAGGACTTTCAACCTAGAGACCGGGGATCGTGTCCTGCGTCTTCTTTTCCTAAACCCAACCCCGTTTGCCGTGATGCTAATTCCTCAAGCCATCTTTCCTGCTCCATCTCTGTGTCGCTCTTACACTGTTGCCCCTGGCAACCGATAGCGTAGGATCCAAAACTGGTGGGCGCGCCTCCCAAATCGTCACATGACAGCAAGCTACCATGACGTATGTCCACATTGTCAATACGGCGTAGAGATAGCTCAAAAGGCAACGTGCTGTATATGGTAAACATACACGTGGATGGGTCAAAATGCGTACAGATAACACGCCACTTGGATTTAGAAAGTGGCGTGTATGTTTACGCAAAGTCATGATGTCACGTTGCCAGGGCTCTTGTCTGTGCCAGCCACATTTAGTTTTACTTTATTTTGACAGGTATGACCCAGAGTGCCGGGGCTGTGTGGCAGTTTGCGACTTCCTGGAAAAGCTGGGGTTTCATCACGAAGGGGATCTCGGTCCTCGGAGCCAGAAGCTCAACCAAGCTGTTGCCCAGAAGAACGCTGACAGACCAGTGTCCTCCGACACTGCATCACTCGAGTGCATTGAGTAAGCGAAGAAGGCTACTGTGGGCAATTTTAGATTACCCATCGATCAGTTCTCTGGCGTTTATCCAGGTCAGCAGTGGCAGCAAGCTAAGTAAGGTACCCCAGATGTCCTTCTCCTCAGCCAACATCCTTTCCCCAGGCCAGATGGTAAATGCAATCCCTCCAGCATGCTTTGGGTCTGCTCCGTTGTCTCTTCCTACAGTTGCACTCGCCTGGAATGCATCCACAGGGAGGCATCCCAATCAGATAGCCGGCCACCTAAACAGACTCCTTTCGATATGAAGAGCGGCAGTTCTACCCTGAGCTTCTTCTGGATGTCTGAGCTTCTTACCCTATCTCTAAGGATAATAATAGACGTTATGTCATGACCCTCGTTGTCCGATACCATCGCACAAGGCACTCACATGAATGAATGAAGACATTTATTTCAGACATTTATTTCAGACATTTATTTCAGACATATCAAAATTAAACAAAACATCAAAGAAATGTACAAATAATTTAACAAACAAGCAAAACGTTCAATAAACAATAAGAAACGTTAACCGACATAGACATGTCTGAACTGCAGTAGGAAGAAGTATACACTTATTTGATCCTACCCCTTTTCCATAGCTCAGTAATTCATTATTATTGTTTTTATTTATTTTTTATTTTTTCAATATAACTTCCCTTCCTGACCCTTAGTACTGTGGAACGCTCCCATCTAACTACATACTACTTGGTGTTTTGAACGTACAATCCATATACAGATATATATCGACATTACATACATACATACACATACACTTCACACTAATATATTTACATACACATATTTACATACACTTACACATACATACTGTGTAATATAATAACTTTAATATATTTGACCACATTTCTCTAACTTATAAGTAAATTATTACCACATTTATATCTTATTTATATTTATCACAAATATATATATATATATATATATATATATATATATATATATATATATATATATATATATATATATATAACATACACATACCTCAATGAACACACATTGCAATTGTTAAAGCCCTCCTTCTCTATATCTTTTGAAAATCGTTGCTGTGTACCTTTTTTTGAACTGGATTGTGATTGGACATTGCTTTAGTTCTGTGCTCAGACCATTCCACAATTTCACATCACTGATTGTAATGCACTGACTTTTTATAGTCGTGCGAACAGCTAGAACCTTGAAATTAAACTTATCCCTTACATTATAACCCCCACCTCTCTTTATCAAAACATGCACATGCGGCCGGAAACAAAGAACCGAGAAGCAGAATACAACACACAGAGGGAGTGTGACTTCATTCTCTGCTCAGGACGCCATTACTCTACTATATCTTCATATAGAAAATGGTTGTTTGCTGCTATAATAATGTTTGGAAGGTCGAGTACAGAAGCTTCAAGAGGCATGTGTCGTGTTGGCTGGAAGGTGTGAGGGTGGTCAATGTTGTCATAAACTGGCTCTGAAAAGGAGGAAATCCTTGCAAGAGATCTACCTACTTGAAACGAACAGTTTGTTAAACTAAGGTTAACACTAACAAACCAATGGTGTGGGTGGATCAGTAATGGAAGCAGTGCGTAGATGTGTGTCATGTCATGTGTGTTGTAGAGGTGTTAGAGGTGCATAACCAAGAGCACGTAATCATCGGCGTGGGAAGTGCTGCTTTTTCCGTGGGCCTATTGTTTAACTGCAATGGAAATTAGAAAAACATAAATAATATTGTTCATGTTTTTTTCACATCTATGACACTATGTGTCCTTGTTATGTACTCCTGCCTCTGTGCAGTATGTGTTTTGACCTTTTGGCTTTCCGCCTTGTGTGAGGTTATTTGGCTGCTCTGTACGTCATTGTAACTCTGTATAATTCTCCATTCATCAGTGAAGTGAATGAGCTACACTGCAGATTGGAGTCCCTCTTATCAGTGACAAACAGAGTGGCAGCTGTCTCATATGATATATATCACTCCCTGTTCCTCTCCTTGCAGTTCCCATGCGTTCGTTCTGTGTTCTTGACTGTCTAGACATACAGCATGTGGGTGTTCCAGGTTTTCTGTCTGTCGTAGTGCAAAACGTTCTGAAATGAGTGTCAAATGCTGTTAATAACTATTAAGCATAAATGATCCTGGCCATTTAAATGAATGCAAAAACCATGAATGTTGCGCAGCATTTACTATGAAAAACGTGATTTATACTTGATGTACCTGAAACATACATAACATAACATTATAAAATGCATGCAGCCATAGCCATGCTGCTTTTAATGTTGAACATAAACGTTTCCTCAATGACTCAGACAGGATATATGCCCTAAAAACAAAAGAGAACATATTTATAGGTTGATATGTACAGATTTTAGTTTTCTAGACATGCTTTGCTCTGGAGTGTCAGTACAATTTACAAATATGAAATATGCTGTAATATGAGCGTGGCTACTCTCCTGAATGAGATGCATCGAAAAACTTCCACCACACTCCGTACCCCAGGGGATTTAGATAAACATTTAAGCACATGCTGTGATTATTATTATTATTATTAAGCCCATAAAAAAAAATATTGTTCTTAATGAATATTGTGAATGCAATGCAACAAGGCTTATTACAGTAAATCCCACACATTTTCAAGTGTAGCTGTACGACAGATATATCAATGTATTAGTTACTAGTTTTGATTTACAGAATGAGAGCAACAGTTTAACAGTTGCTTTCAGAATCTGCATGAAACTTTCCAAATGTTTATGTTCTCATATTTGTTTTCTGACGATGTGTGTAAGCCAAGCATATTTTTAATTACGCTGTCTGTCTGAACAGCAATACTTGAGTGACGCTATGGAAGATTAGCAGCACAGGTTATAACACAAGCTCTTGTTGTGCTGTCCGCAGACAGATTGTGCAGGAGAACTACAAGGGGTTGAGCGACTCCCTGACTCACCTGGAAACGAGTAGAGATGGCACAGTGACAGTGGAGGAGCTGCTGAGCCTGTTACAAACCTACAGCTGCTCTGTCCGGAGAGAGCAGCTTGTAAATCACCTGCGCAGGTCAACTCCATCCTTTACTTTTCCCTGTAGAGACATACATTAAAGTAGTGGGCACAACTGGAGACATGTGCAAAACTCTAACCACAGTCTGCACAGCAGCAGTTCATGTGGACCAGTTTGTTTTTCATTGCTTGAACACAGTTTTCAAAACTCTACACATGACTTTAACCTCAACCTTTAGCAATCGAAAAAAAAACTGGAAACTGTAAATACAGTCTTACCAAAGACCACGATGGGATGGGATGGGATGGGATGGAATGGGATGGAATGGGATGGATGGATGGATGGATGGATGGATGGATGGATGGATGGAAATCTGACGTTTCTCTCCATTTGTGCATGTGTGTATTTTAGGCCTGTGTGCAGTAGCGATTCTACATTGACTTACACCCAGGGCGAGACCCCCTTCGAGCAGAATTACTATATTATAGTGTATATTTATTTTAAGTTCTGATAAGTTATACTGTCGTGCAGAATTGTGTTCATTGTCTTTTGAAATGTTGAAATGTTGGAGGTGGAGATTATGCAACTTAAAAAAGTATGTTTCCTGATGTGTGTTTTTCAAATGATCTAATGAAGGATTTGTGCAATTGAGAAATATAATTTTCTCTTTCACTTATGTTGTTATAATAATAATAATAATATATATATATATATATATATATATATATATATATATATATATATATATATATATATATATATATAAATGTGCCAGAAATATATACAATCAGATATATAAAAAATGTAACGAGCAGACAGCAACAATAATATAAAATATTAAGAATAATATGCAAATAAAATACAGAATAAATATTCTAAATAGCACAAATCCTTCATCACACAAATGTGAAAACGCACTAAAGATAATCTAATTATTACACTATAGCACTAAGAACATAAAACACAAACTAAAACCTGACCTTTCTGGCCTTCCTTGATGCAAATTCATCAATCTTATCGTATGAAATCTGCTCCCCTATTGAATGATTGAAAGGCCAGTGAGCCATTCCTGGGACATGGTTGACCTCAGGTACGACTTGATCAACTTTAGTTTTGAAAAGCTCCTCTCTGCTTGAGCCACAGTGACTGGCAGAGTAAGCGCAATCCTCAGAGCAGTCCAAAAGTTGGGGTAGATCTCCGATAGATCCTTATCATCCCCCGTTCCCCCCCCTTGTCCAGACCGTTCCATTTGGGAGACCAAGCAACATAGGCGCCGATTTATGTTTTCCTCTGTGGGGTAAAAAAAAAAAAAGTAGTCAGACACGAACATGCACGCCTATCAACTCGATAATAAAGCCGTAAAGTAGGCTATCTTTCAACTCAGGATAGGATTGGAGATGACAAGTTTAACTGACACATAACCGCGATCAGCTTTGTGGGTGCCCAGCATTAGCGGAGCACCAACGGTATCGGCGCCTATGCCCAGCAACTTGTTCGACCCAGAGGTCAACTGTCCCCCGCTCCCCCCTCCCCTTTCCCTTTCTCACACAGCTTCTCTGTGCAGTGTGCACGGTACCTTCTCAGCAAGCAGGGGCGCAAATTTGCCAATTCCCCACACGGTGAAATGATAGATAATACAGTAAAACCGCTTCGAGGATCTTTTTTTTTTTTAAGTGCTCGTACCGCGCGTACCCCCCCCCCCCCCCCCCCCCCCATGTGTCATTAAAAAAATGCCGCCCCGGGTGGCTGCCCGCTTCACCTGTGCCAAAAATACGCTACTGCCTGTGTGTAATGTGTGTTACAACAACAGAGTGAAACATGTTTAATTTCCCTTGCGGGATTAATAAAGTATTTTAAATAAAATAAAAATCTGCACTTGTTAGTTTAAATCATTCATTGTGAAACCAACTTGTTTGTGTGTCTCTATAGGCTTCAGGTTCCCATTGATGATAACGGTGAGAGGCTCTCTTACATGGACTTCCTGTCTGAGTTTGACCCTAAAGCAGAGAAGAGGTGTGAGCGTCCTCCTGCATCTCCTGATGCCGTATGCCAGATAGAGTCTTTGGACAGCCTCAGTCCTGGCCTGGCTCTGGCTAGGATGCGAGAACTAGTAACTGCGTCAGCACCTCATCTGTATAAGGTGAAGCTTACAACATGCTTAATTTTTCTTTGTCATCGGTTCCTCAGCTGATCACTTTTCGTGTGTCTCTTTCTGTCCTCCAGGCATTCTTGGCCTTTGACCAGAGTGGGACAGGGACAGTCAAAGCTCTGGAATTTCACCAGGTGCTGGAGAACTTTTGTGCCCGTCTGTCAGACAAACAGTACAGGTACATGCTGAGCCAACTGCAGCTGGACCGTGAGAACTGCACTGTTAACTGGAAGGATTTCCTCAACAAGTTTCAGTCACACAGCCCACTGGTAAGAGAATCTGTTTAGATACTTAAGGGAAATGTGCTTTTTCACTTCCGATGATGCTTACATGGGGAACATGGTCACCAATTTTTCCCGCTTAGCATCTGCATGTTCACATTGTCATTAGCCTTGTTTCATCACACATTTAGATGTGCATTTTAAAGTCTCGCATTAGAAAAGTTGGATGGAAATGGCAAAATTCGATAAAACTTCCTCAATTGCGTAATTTTTTTTACACTCGCTTGAAGTGGTTGATGCTCTAAATGGGATATGGAAACGCCTTTGCCAAATAAGTTCTGGTGTAGCTAACATTTAACTCAGTCTGTTTATCCGCAGTCTGTTTGCGTGAGACAAACATTGAAGCTGCTACAGTACTGATCTGCCGCATCGCAGATTGCAAAGCACGGCTGACTACAGGAGACATTTAGCTCAGACTACTGGAGTACACATACAGTACCTGGTGCGGTTCGAGGTCGGACCACATTCTCACCACAAACGAACCGCTCCAGAGTTGGACTGAAAGCGTACCGAGACCACCTCATCAAGCAGGTCTCGGCATGCTTGGTTGGTACGCTTTTGGTGCGCACCAGAGTGCGATTGCCGCGTTCATACCTGCCCAAACGAAATGAACCAAGGGGGAAAACCAACTCTGTTCACGCAATTCAACCAAACTAAACTGGGCAGGTGTGAAAGCACCCTTAGAAGGCAAGCAAATGAGTGTATATGTTCTGTTAGTTGAATGTCATCCCTCCCTGTATGCCTCATATAGTGTGTGTGTGTGTGTGTGTGTGTGTGTGTGTGTGTGTGTGTGTGTGTGTGTGTGTGTGTGTGTGTTGTATGCTACTGTTTATAATGATGTAGACGTCAGAGGGGTGCCCGAGTAAGACCTGGGAACCATGGACTAAAACCGATAGATCTCCTATCCGGACCGAGACCTCTGAAGGCACAGAGCCTCTGCAGCAGATCCAGGAAGTCGTCTCCGGTGACTTGTATGAAATCACCAAAGAGCTCATGGGTCTGGACCCCTCCAACAACACTACAATCTCGAAAGGGCAGTTCAGACAGCTTTGTGATCACCACTGCCCGAGACTCACAAAGGATCAGGTGAAGCCAGAGAAACTGTTTGCTTGTATTCCAGTCCGTGATAATTCAGAGAATTCTAGCCACATTCTAGAACAAGCACATTTCCTAACAACTCTTCCAGTGCTTTCAAGCTGAAACAACACATACTGGCATCCGTCCATGGTTACAAATGAGGAAATGAGTCTGTGAGGGAATGAGTCTTTCGGTGCATTTGCCAGTACCATTCATTTTAGTCTGATATGTTTTCTTTAATTATTCTGATCAAAATCTAATTTATCTTTGCTGATAATTATTGACTGCATGAGAAAGTTAGTTATCTGTAAAGCCAATTTACTGTGCAGTTTGTAGCTCGCTTTGGGGTCCTAGTCTCCCCCCCGTGCCAATGATTATTGTGTGTGTGTGTTTCCTTTTGCTTCTCAGTTTGAGTGTGTGTGGAGTCAGATGCCTGTGAATGAGCAGAAGAAGCTGCAGTACAGAGAGTTTCTGAAGCGTTTTGGTGCGCTGAGCAGGACAGAAGCAGGGGGTCCCACCGACAACGTCCCATCGCCTTCCTCTGAGCCCAGACAAACAGCCTCAGCAACAAACTTTTGCTCGGAGACTGTAGGTGCCATTCTGCCACGCACTAAGGTACAGCACATGACAGGATAGAACATCCAGAAGACTGAAGACTGCACACTAATAACCTCTCTCACTCACTTTTACTTATTTCCCCATCAAATACACTGCTCTGTGCACTTACAAACCCTTGGACACTTGATCACAGTATCCCTGCTGCTCCTCTCTGCTCTGTGCACTCTTCAGATTTGTTTGAATGTGTGCTATCTACAAAAGCACACAGAGCAAGAAAGGTAGGATTTGGAAAATTAGTCAAACTGAATGAGAAAGGTTATCTTTGCGCACTTATGTGGATAATAGCAGACACAGAAATAAAGGTTTCAGCAGAGGATAGATTTTGCTAGCTCAAAAAAATGAGTCTTTCCAATTTCCCTGCCAAATCTAAATAATATTTCCCAACATGTTTTTTTCCGTGATGAAATTGTCTCACTGCCGGCTTTAAATTGAGTCTCATATATAATGCCATAGCGAAAATGCGTTTAATCAACGGTGCCTGTGTCAGACCGACATAAAACGAGCCGCGGTAGCACGGGGAGACGAGCAGTCAGTTGAAACAACTCCGATACAGAGAGGGGAAGCCCGTCTATAAACCGATCCGTTACAACTGTCGGGAGACGTAGCTCAAGTACAGTGCCTTGCGAAAGTATTCGGCCCCCTTGAACTTTTCGACCTTTTGCCACATTTCAGGCTTCAAACATAAAGATATAAAACTGTAATTTTTTGTGAAGAATCAACAACAAGCGATAATATTGAAATGGAAGGAGTATCAGACCACTGCAAATCTACGAAGACCCGGCCGTCCCTCTAAACTTTCAGCTCATACAAGGAGAAGACTGATCAGAGATGCAGCCAAGAGGCCCATGATCACTCTGGATGAACTGCAGAGATCTACAGCTGAGGTGGGAGACTCTGTCCATAGGACAACAATCAGTCGTATACTGCACAAATCTGGCCTTTATGGAAGAGTGGCAAGAAGAAATCCATTTCTTAAAGATATCCATAAAAACTGTCGTTTAAAGTTTGCCACAAGCCACCTGGGAGACACACCAAAAATGTGGAAGAAGGTGCTCTGGTCAGATGAAACCAAAATCAAACTTTTTGGCAACAATGCAAAACGTTATGTTTGGCGTAAAAGCAACACAGCTCATCACCCTGAACACACCATCCCCACTGTCAAACATGGTGGTGGCAGCATCATGGTTTGGGCCTGCTTTTCTTCAGCAGGGACAGGGAAGATGGTTCAAATTGATGGGAAGATGGATGGAGCCAAATACAGGACCATTCTGGAAGAAAACCTGATGGAGTCTGCAAAAGACCTGAGACTGGGACGGAGATTTGTCTTCCAACAAGACAATGATCCAAAACATAAAGCAAAATCTACAATGGAATGGTTCACAAATAAACATATCCAGGTGCTTGAATGGCCAAGTCAAAGTCCAGGCCTTGAATCCAATCGAGAAAAGAAAGAAAGAACTGAAAACTGCTGTTCACAAACGCTCTCCATCCAACCTCACTGAGCTCCAGCTGTTTTCCAAGGAGGAATGGGCAAAAATGTCAGTCTCTCGATGTGCAAAACTGATAGAGACATACCCCAAGCGACTTCCAGCTGTAATCGCAGCAAAAGGTGGCGCTACAAAGTATTAACTTAAGGGGGCTGAATAATTTTGCACGCCCAATTTTTCAGTTTTTTATCTGTTAAAACAGTTTGAAATATCCAATAAATTTCGTTCCACTTCATGATTGTGTCCCACTTGTTGTTGATTCTTCACAAAAAATTACAGTTTTATATCTTTATGTTTGAAGCCTGAAATGTGGCAAAAGGTCGAAAAGTTCAAGGGGGCCGAATACTTTCGCAAGGCACTGTATATACAAATGCACTGATCTATAACAATTTTTATTTTCATTGTCACAATTATCAAATATAATATAAATATAAATATAAATGGCAATGTAACCAAATCAACACCACTCAGGCATGAAAAAAATCTAAAAAAACAAAACAATTCTGCCTTACTTTTACATCTGTAGTCAGTTAACCGAACAAACTGTATGAAATACCTTAAACTTGAAGTTGATAAAAAATCTTAACCTCATGTTCGTAACCTCATGTGCGTAATGCAAAGTTTGTTAACACATAAGCTTACAACATACGACTTGCTCTTGTCGTCTACAAACCGAGGCTGCGGGCCATGATTGCAGGCCTGCACCGGTGGTGAAAGAAGTATTCAGATCCTTTACTTAACTAAAAGTACTAATACCACACTGTAAAAATACTCAGTTACAAGTAAAAGTCCTGCATTGAAAATGTATGTAAGTATTATCAGGAAAGTGTACTTAAAGTATAAAAAGTAAAATTACTCAATGCAGAAAAATCCTCTCATTTTAGAAACTGGAAACGATCCAAACAGTTCTGTCAATCAAGTGTTTAATGGTCTAATCATTTCAGCTGGACTTGTAGGACTGTATATTGTTGGCTAGTTTAATTTATAATAAAACAGATTTTAAACTACATGTGTTTTATGTGCAAAAATCTTAATGTGTAACGTAACTAGTAACTAAAGCTGTAACAGATGAATGTAGTGGAGTAAAAAGTCCAATATTTCTCTCTGAAATGTAGCGTAGTAGAAGTAGAAAGTGGCATGAAAAGAAAAGACTCAAGTAAAGTACAAGTGCATCAACATGTCTTAAGTACAGTACTTGAGTAAATGTACTTAGTTACATTCCACCACTGGTAGACAGGGTGTTGGAATCAGCAGCTTGGTGCAAACTATTCTTAAAGTACTCATATTATGCTTTTTGGCTTTTTCCCTTTCATTTATTGTGTTATATATTTTTGTGCACGTTATAGGTTTACAAAGTGAAAAGCCCAAAGTCCACCCCAAAGGGACTTACCATCTCCATCAGAAAACACTGTTCACAAACTGCTCCAAACAGCTCTATTGTAGTCCAGCCTTTACTTCAGAGACAAACGTGGTCACTTTGTAACACACGTTATAATGCTCGCCTAGCGGCTAGCGTGGCACGCCCTCATACTCTGCTTCTGACTGGCTAGTAGTCCTTACCTAGGTACTGTCAGGGCACGCCCTCATACTCTGCTTCTGACTGGCTAGTAGTTCTTACCTAGGTACTGTCAGGGCACGCCCTCATACTCTGCTTCTGACTGGCTAGTAGTCCTTACCTAGGTACTACCATAGACAGTATATAAGAATGGACCAACAGATCCCGTTGCTCTGGACGGAGACCAGTGAAGGATATTAGAAGAACTTTTCCGGTGATGGCTGAGCGTTACTGCGCAGCCTCCAACTGAGAGAGATGACGTAGATGTGACGTGAGCAACCTGTCTGAAAGTTGGAAGTCTTCTGGTAGCTGTGCCAAGAGAAATCTCAATCATTCCCAATTTTGCAGAGACGGAGAGCATAGGTATATGTAAGGAGATAACATAGGCACAGGCTAATTATTGCTAACTAAATGCTAGTTAACATTAGTAATTAAACTTAAACAGCTAATGTAAGTCCAACCTGCCTGCGAGCTTCTCCTGTACTATTTTTACAAAAACGTCTGCTACGGAGCCATAACGTGAGGTACAAGGTAATGGAGCCTTTTTTGCATTGTCGTGTTTCTTTAGAAATAAACAATGGACAAAAAAGTCTTTAAACTCTTCAGATGTAAAGTTATTCGCCGTCAAAGTGACGTCAAAATGAATGGCAGTCAATGGGATGCTAATGGTGGGTGATGGCTTGTTAGCAACAAAATGGCGCCATAGGAGGTTCGAGCTCTGAAGCGAAGCTCACCCCCTTGGGTACTATATGTGCAACTCCCAACAAAGATGGAACAGAAGTGAGATGTCTCACTCTGTAGCTAAAGCAGAGAGCTCAACACACAGGGTGAAAAGAGGAGCAATGTGCAGTACAACAAAAATATGGTGTTTTTTGAAAATTAAACCACATAAACCTATTCTGATATTCCTCTAAATACAATTATTAACCTGAAAATGAGCATAATATGAGCACTTTAGTTGTGCAGCCCTTCTCCTCACCTCCTCTCATTCCTCTCCCAGTCTGCCCCCCAGTGCACCTTCAGGCGTCCTGCCTCAGTGGGGAGGCCGGGAACAGGAAGCCCGTTGGGCAGCACGGAGAGGAGGCTGCGTGGGGCCGTGCAGCGCTGCTGGAAAGAGATCCAGAGGAACTGTACCGAGGAAGATCCTCAGCAAGAGGGACACATCAGCACCACCTCCTTCCTGGGTGAGCAGCAAACCACAGACAATCGTACAGTCATGTGAGAAAATTAAGACACCCTATGAAAACATGTGTTTTTTAACATATTTAGACATATGGATATTAAATATCAATGTTAATAATACTGAGAGATTCAAGTAATATAACTAAACAAGTTAAACTAAAGAAAATACTTAAAACTCTGTAAAATGTAATAAAATAAACATGCAATTTCTGGTGAGGAATACATTAGGACACCCCCACATTTTGTCCCACTTAAAATGGCTGAAATCACACACAGGTGTATCACACCAGGTGCACATGATTAGAACATTGTTACTCAGCATTTTGAAGGAGGCTGGCCCTATTTAAACCTCAGACATTCAGTTTGGTGTGCTCCTGATTGTTGACATGAGAGTGAACACCATGGTGAGATCGAAAGGCCTGAGGCCTTCAGAAAGAAGATTGTTGCAGCTTATGAGTCTGGTAAGGGATTTTAAAAAGATCTCAAAAGAGTTTGAAATCAGCCATTCCGCTGTCCGGAAAATAGTGTACAAGTGGAGGACGTTCAAAACAACTGCCAACATGCTCAGGTCTGGCCGTCCAAGCAAGTTCACCCCGAGAGCAGATTGCAAGATGCTAAAAGAAGTCTCCAAAACCCCTAAAATGTAATCACGGGACCTACAGCAAGCTCTGGCAACTGTTGATGTGAAAGTGCATGCCTCTACAATCAGAAAGAGAATGCACAAGTTTAATCTTCACGGGAGGTGTGCAAGGAGGACACCTTTACTCTCCAAGAGAAACACTAAGGCCAGACTGAAGTTTGCCAGAGAGAACGTAGACAAAGACCAGGACTTATGGAATAATGTTCTTTGGACAGATGAGTCTAAAATTGAATTATTCGGACACCAGAACAGAGGACATGTTTGGCGAACACCGAATACAGCGTTCCAGGAAAAGAACCTCATGCCAACTGTGAAGCATGGAGGTGGAAAGGTCATGGTTTGGGGATGCTTTGCTGCAGCAGGACCTGGCCAGCTCACCATCATATAATTCATCATGAATTCTACAGTGTATCAGAGGGTGCTTGAGCAACATGTGAGACCATCTGTAAGAAAATTAAAGCTGAAGCGGAACTGGACCCTGCAACATGACAATGACCCTAAACAGACCAGTAAATCCACCAAGGACTGGCTGAAAACTAAGAAATGGAGAGTCCTGGAATGGCCCAGTCAAAGCCCAGATCTTAATCCCATTGAGATGCTGTGGGGTGACTTGAAACGGGCTGTACACGCAAGAAACCCCTCAAACATCACACAGGTTAAAGCATTCTGCATTGAGGAGCGGGGCAAACTTTCCTCAGACCGATGTCAGAGACTGGTGGAGGGTTACAAGAAGCGTCTCACTGAAGTTATTTCAGCCAAAGGGGGTAACACTAGGTATTAGGAGGTAGGGTGTCCTGACTTTTTCCTCAGTTAGAATATGCATTTATGTTGATGTCTTTTGTTTTAATGAGTAAAACAATGTGATTTTTTTTTTTGCTGTTTACCTGCAATTAGATCACTTTCTTTTCCAGAGATAAATAAAACAAGATTAGACATCGATATGTGAACATTTCTTAATGAATAACTAAATATTTAATGGGGTGTCTCACATGACTGTATATGACCCTGAGCTAATTCCTTCTACCTGCTACATGCTCAGGACTGACTGTGTGTTGCAGAGATCCTCCAATCTCTCGGCATCAGTATGACTCAGGAGCAGTTTGAGCGTCTGGCTGAGAAGTTTGACATCACCAGCAATGGTTGCGTTTCATATCACGACTTCCTTCGTCACTTCCTCTTGAACCTAAAACCAGCAGAGACCAAGACGGCATATGAACGACGTAGACTCCCTCTTCCTATTACACCGGTAAAAAAAAACAACTGTTATACTGCAATTCTAGGTCTGCATGTATTAAGCTCTTAAATGTGTCTCCAACCCATCTAATATTGAGAAAAAATGAGGTGTGTAAATCATTTTGTCCAAATATACACCTTATATGCATTTGTATATATATATTTTTATTTTTTATTTAACCTTTATTTATCCAGGGAAGTCGATTGAGAACAACTTCTCATTTGCAACGACGACCTGTCACATCCACCCAGTTCCACATTCATACCTGGAAGCTGCCCAGTACTACCACAGTCTGATCTGCTGGCCACTGAGCAGCTCCACTGGAGCCGTTGGGGTTAAGGACCTTGCTCAAGGGCACCTCAGTGGTGGTAATGAGGGAGGGACAAGCGCTGCTCTTTCACTTTCCCCACCCAGATTTTGTCCTGTCGGTCTGGGGGATTGAACCAGCGACCTCCCGGTCCCAAGCTCGCCACCACTGCCCACTGATATATGCTGATATATGCTCATCAATATAATATACTTTATTGTCCTCGTGGGGAAACTTTTAATAAAGAATCCACATGGAAACAAAGTGCAAATCAATGAGAGCCACAGGCCACAAAAATTGCACGCTACATAAACAGAACACCGTGATACTATTGCACAACGCATACGGCCTCGAAAAAGCATTGTTATTTAACATATATATTTGATGTTGGCACATATGAGTTTTGAAAAAAACGGTTCAGTCTGCATTTGGGGACTCTGTATCGTCTGCCGGATGGTAAGAGCTCATCTTCGGGGTGGAGGATGCTGAATGGCTGAAGGGAGAGGTTCCCCACTCCTCCCGCGTCACCTTCATAGCAGACTGTACCAGACAAGCGGGTTGAGATTTTAGTATGCATGTTAGCAATTTGGAAATGTACTTTTCCCTCATGTATCCAGTCATCACAGTTGGAGTTAATGTGAAATTGGGACACGGGGTATGTACTTTCAGCTACACATGCCCATGCTGAGCAGCACATTTCACATTAACTCTGCAGTCCCTCTCCTTTCCTCTGTTTAACATCTGATGTATTGTACTTTTATTGGCTGCAAGTTTAAATTGGGTTATAAGTAAGTGTGTGTGGGTGGGTGGGGGGGGGGGGGGGGGGGGGGGGGGGGGGGGGTTGGGGGTGGGGGTGGGGGGGACGCCGGGTTGCCAGATTGTGTAAACTCAGCGGGGACCTCCCACCCTCAGGCTCTCGACTATCGCCTCCTATGACAAGCATTCTGGGCAAGTTTGGTGAGTTTGCGGTGCTTTTCTGGCATGGGGAGGTGTATATGAAGCTTTGAACAATGACACACGGGTGGGCACGCTCTTAAAAGACTCCCGCTGAGCCACTGAGCTGGGCCCCCAAGCTTTAATGGAGCGTGTGGGTGAGGGCCCTAATCTGGCAACCCATGAGCTGCAAGCTTCCAAACCAACTTTGGAATCACAAAGACCTGCATTGTCTTGACCGAACCCACCACCATCTGTGTAAAATTGCCCCCCCCACACACACTGCATCTTATCTGATTCTATGGCGTGTCTCTAAAGAAGTTTACAGACAAAACCTTTTTTTTTTTTTTATCTGATCATAGAACAAACAACACTTTGTTCTGCGTCTCAGCTTGTGAAGAAATGAAATAGTAGCGCTAATGTGGGCTCTCACCTTTTTTCTTTTTTTTTTTTTTTCTCTCTTTCTGGTTGACTTCCTGTTTGGGCCTTGTACCCTGTCTGATGGGATAACTGCACGGTCCGGTCCGGTTCAGGCCAGCCAGGGTGTTCTGAGCAAAGATTGCGTGGAGGTAATGCTGAGGATGCACGATGTCGTTTGCTCCTCCTGGACCGCCATCAGACGCTGCTTCCTGACGTGTGACCGCAGCCGCACGGGAAGTGTCTCGGTGCAGGACTTTAGGCAGGTGAGGTCGGTTACCCCCCCCCCCCCCCCCCCCCCCCCCAAGCAGAGCTCCACCTGCAAAACACTCAGAGACAAACTGGTTCTTCATGAATTATTGATGCGATCGCTTCACTTGTGTGTCTTCTATCAAAATGTCTGTAGAAGAATGATGGAGGGTGACTGGGAATCCATGATACACACACACACACACACACACACACACACACACACACACACACACACACCACTTGACAGCCAATCAGTAATTTTAATTGCTCAATTAAGCTGAAGGTTGAAACAAGACGGGTCTGACATTTTGGCCCAGGAGAGCAGCAGCTGACACTCCTGTTTTATTGTCCCTGCCATTTACCTGCTGTACATTTCACAGATGACACCGCTCCCTGGGCTAATCGATAGAAACAATTAGCAACCTGTTCTGGGATGACGTCTCCTAAACCCCAGCCCGACACACTAGGACACACACAAATGTTCACACGTAGGCACTCCGACTCCAACTCTAACTTTTGCCGCTGTTGCCCTGCAGGTGCTGCGCCACTTCAGCGTCAGACTGTCAGAGGAGGAGTTCTTCCACCTCAGCTCTTATTTGGATGCCAACACCGCAGGAAGGATCCGCTACAACAACTTCCTGTGGGCCTTTCTTCGCTGACCTTCATTCAGATGTCTACTGCCGCTTCAGCAAGCGTGGCTGAGTTGCCAACTGCCCCGAGGACCCAGACGCTCAGGGACCCCAGGTTTAGTGTTTGGCAATAACTTTGTGGTCCTATGGTTAATTGCAATTTGTTATATGGTAATTAAGCACTGTAGAAAGCGAAATAAAACCTGAAATGGTGAGCAGATCACTCCGCATTTTACCTAAGCTTAAGGCTCCATTGTGTAATGTTTTTAGTTGATTCTTAGCAAAAAAACCTTTGTTCTTTCACAAATATGTGCTCATTCATGTGTAATTACTTCCACCAACTAATGAGAGTATTCTCGTACGCGTAGAATCTGCCATTCAGAATCATTCAGAATACGTACGAGCAAGTCGCTCGAATGGCAGCTACCATTTAGTGCCTCCATCTTTTAAAATACATTAGCCAAAGAGGGACATACCTCCGCCTTTCGCGCTTTTACACTCAGTGGCACCTTGACGAATGCCAGGGGGAGATTACTCGCGACTGCCGGCAGATTTGAAAGCCTGTTGAAGATGGAGGATCACGCCTATTATCGAAGACACGTAACTGAGTCGCCAGGGAAGCGAAAAAGAGAATTAAAACGACAACTCGACAGGCAAAGCTACAAGACCAAAGTTAGAGTGGCTAGAACAGCCAAAGTGGCTAGAACAGCTGCGTGTAAACGATGGAGATACTCAGAGCTAATTTCAGGTTCGGCCACCGTAGGAGGAAGGGCTAGAAATTAATATTCAGTTTGTTGTCATATACAATTTCACTGCTAGATGGGAGGAATTCTTACACAATGTAGCTTTGAATCCCCTGAAAATGTATTTCTCTATAATATTAAACATTGACACTGAACATTATAGCTCGGGGTCCTTTGGAATTATGTTCATGTTGGAAATTCAGCACCTCAGATTTACGTTCAACTCCCAACAACAGTGTTTCAATAGTACTCTACTTTGTACTGTAAAGGTGTTTATTGAGCTAGCGTCTACCTTCCACTCCAAGCACTCCTACAGTTAAACTCCATGCCTTCTCTTTTCTGACGTTGTCTTTATGAAACAGATCTGTGGCGTCTATCATGTTTCTCTACCTCCAAGATGATCTCTCTTCATCCACAGTGTTGTAGAGGAAACGTGCGATATTGGGGGGTGTATTTTGGTAAATTGACTGGATGCTGTCGCTGTTTAACTTCCTGCCCGGCTGTCCGAACGCCCCGCTGCTCACTTGAAATCGTCTGGATCACTAAAAAAGGCACTTTATTTGATTGGCTTTGGAACACAAATCAGTGTCAAATAGTCATAGAAGGGAACAACTCCAATCATGTATCAATCTCTCCTTGTTCATCTTTATTTCCTCATGTTTTTCAGTCCTCAGATCCCTTGATGGATGGATTTGTCCTGTCAGTGGCAGGTCTTGCTGTCAGGGCCAGATAAACCCACCAAGGGGCCCGGGGGTGGGGGGGGCAGAAATGAGCTGTGGGCCCCTATACCCCCACCCATATTAGTTTGGGATGATTTGTTTGTGATTACTGGGATCGTTTTTCCCCCTATCCCAGAATAGATAGGTGGTGTAGTCATACCATAGTACAGCGCTGATGTCGGCCCTGGAGCCGACATCGGTAAACACAGAAGAAAATCAAAGATTGACCATTAAGCGCAAGAGGCGTCACTAAGTTTAGTTTTCGTTGTCCTGAGGGGATCTTGAAACTCTTTATTTAAATGTTTTTTTGGTGTTGAGAGAAAAGACTAATTTGCTGAGTTAAATGTATTAAGCTTAAGACATATTTTAGTTACTTTGTTTACTTAGTTATTCTTGTAAACAAAAAAAAACCGGTGTGCAGCTCTATTACCTGAGCAAATACATCAGTATCTGCAGTAGAGGTGTTGAAATGAATCAAATAATCGATGCATCGAATCGTGGACATGGGCGATGCTGCAGCGATAATCGGCCGGGCCATAATCGATTATTTCTGTTTGCAATTTAACGTAGGCCTAACAACCTTTATGTTTACACTGTTGTTTTGCACATTCAGGACGTGTGCTCAGTCCCCGTCTCAGTGCTGTAGATTGATGTATCCAGTTTATTTAGCATTAGAGCACTGCAGAATGTTTTGTTTTTGAAGCTTAAAAAGCTACAAATTAAATATCCTATATGGCTTTAATAGAAAAATGTATTTGACGCATCGTGATGCATCGAGATATCGAATGGCTGACATGATAATCGTAATCGAATCGGGAGATCAGTGAAGATTCACACCTCTAATCGACAGACATTCAATATTTAAAAAATCAGATCGGGGGGGTCAAAAAAGTCTTACCTAATTTGAATACTTCAAAAACATTGTTTAATATTATGCTTACGTGGTGCATATTATTTAATAATACATGTGAGTGCAAAATGATCACAAATGATCATCCCAAACTAATATGGGTGGGGGAATATGGGCCCACAGCTCATTTCTGCCCCCCCTATGACTATTTGACACTGATTTGTGTTCCAAAGCCAATCAAATAAAGTGCCTTTTTTTTTTAGTGATGCAGACGACGGGAAGGACCGGGTGCATCTTTTGTTCAGATGGGAAGTGTGAAGTGAGATGGATGGCAGAGAAGATAAGAGGGGGACGTCTGTCATAGAGAGCTGGGAGTCATTATCTGAGGAATCGGAGAGAGGCACAAGCAGATGGAAATGGAAAAGGGATGATCAGAAACTGAGGAAAAAAATAAGAGGAGCTCGGGATTATGGTTGGATAGGCAGAGTGAGAAAGAGTATATGAAAGCTAGTTGTATTAATGGCAAAGTACAAAGCCATCCGCGAATAAATTACCCGGTCTCCCCTGGGATTACTAATGTAATTATTTGAACGGGGGTTCTCATTAGAATGTGCAGAGGTGTGGAAGACCTGCGGAACCAAATGGGAGACAGAGACGGAGAGGGTTGTTGCTACTGGAAATTAACTCGCTGCTCGGGGCTCTATAATTGATACGAGACACAGATACCTTTGAGTAGAACAAAAGAGAAGAACCAGGACGGGGAAAAGTTTCCTCAGCAGCCTTAATTTCGTTCTCTCTTTAGAACAAGAAAAATAAAGGAGGGGAGAGACAAAAGGCAGGGAAGGAAGGAAGCATGATCCACCGGTCACAGATAAGGTTTTATTCAATCAGTGAATAATCTCTCAGAATCAGCAGAATCCTTATGGTTTTAAGAAAGAGAGGTACTTTTACATTTTTAGAGTTGTCTCCAGGAGCAACACAGTAACATGTTGCCACTGTTGGGTCTTCGTTTTCTTGTTTTACAGTTTACAAAAAAAAAAATGCCCCCAACAACGATGGCAAAATACAATACCATATGAACACTTTCATTCCAAAATGCTATACATCCATTTAAAAAAAAAAGGGAAAAGACCTGAAGTTCATAACCATCTAGTCTTGTTGAAATATAGAGGGTCCAGTCAGTAAAAATGTTACTACTAACGATGCTTTAAAAAAAGTACCACCGCAATCTGCTTTCAAGTTTCAGCTGTCAATCATTCAGACTGTGTAGGCGTCCTTTTTTTAACAGAAGATATCTCATTTTGGAACAAAACTCTTCATATGCAGATTGTCTGAGTAGCAGAAGTCATTAACTCCTTTAAGCATGCCTCAAGAAAGAAATGAAGAAATAGTACAGCATTTTTTTTTTTTTTTTTTTTCTTGGACAAACAGGAAACGCATAACACAGCTACTGAAGCAGAAGAGCATCAAAGTGAGACGTCTAAATGAGGACTGGAAGTGGAGAGTCAGACCAAACAGACATCTTTTTATGAAACTGAGAGATGAAAGTTCCTCCCATCTTTTGGTTTTTAATAGTTCCCTTTATTCCTTTCTTGGGAATTTTTCCTCCATAGACATAATTAAGTTTGTGTTTTAAATGATGAGGCTGAGCACTCCCTCTCCTTTTTAAACTCTCCTACTATTCCTATTAAATACACCCACACCCACACAGACACACACGCCCGATGTTGTGCTTGCACACTGTCCTCTGGACACATTCAAACATATCACTGCTAACTCTGATCTAAAGTCTGCCCACTTCATATATTTGTTTGTAGGGCTGGGTATAAAAAAAAATGTATTTTCCGATTCAAAACTATTTTCATTTGAATGATCTAATATCGATTTATAAAATCCAGAATCGATCTCTGCCTGTATCATATCAAACTAGAAGACCTAAGGAACCCAGGTGGTTAAATAAAACTCCAAAGATAGGCTACATTTTTGGCGAGGGAAGAACTGGCAAAGCCATTTTAAAAGGGGGTCCCTTGGATGCTAAAGTCAAGATATCTGAATGAAATGTCACTCAGTGAAGCTGCACTTTATTGTGTTGACTGCTGTACCGTGTTTGCGTTTAATAAAAAGTACATTATCGTAACTGCATCTGGGTCAATTCTTAATGTAAACATTAATCATTTCAATAATGCACCAGGTTAGAGGGAGCCTTGTACAATTGTAGAATCTCTTTCATATCCAAGGAAAATTGGTTTTGCAACTGAAATATCCCGAATCGAATTGTTATTGAATCAAACTCAAAATCAAATCAAATTGGGACCTTGTGAAATGGAATCAAATCCATTCAGGAAATCAGTGACTATAGCTGGCCCTAATTGTTTGTGCTTGCCCCATGGCTGTTTGACTGCCATCATTCTGTTTGGTAAATTAAAAGGACTGGGCAGCATCTTTGTGGACAATTTTTCTTGAGTTGGCATCATACTGCAATGTTCATTATTAACCCCTAAATCTAAAACCCTATTACCTGCTCTGCACGTGTTCAAATATTTGTGATCAATAAACCTACTATTGTCTTTGGATGCCATTGATGGTTCCACCAGCAGTTTAATAACTAAGAACTAACTAGTATAACCTGCACCAACAATATTGCCAGCACATTCATATTTAGGCTGTTCTTCTCTCACCATTCGTACATATAACTACGAAAAGTAATCTACTCCAAACCACCATCTTTTTTCTAATCTTAAAGTGCCCATATTATGAAAAAATCACTTTTTCTGGGATTTGGGGTGTTATTTTGTGTCTCTGGTGCTTCCACACGCATACAAACTTTGAAAAAAACCATCCATGCTGTTCAGAGTGAGATACGGTTTCTGAATGTGTCCTGCCTTCAGTCTCCGGGTGAGCTGGTCAAAATCTGCACGGCCGTCTACGTCACTAGCCAAAACGAGGTGGCTAACCGAAGCATGCTAGCACTATATGAAGGCTTGTATCATGCGGACGTGCCGACAGTGTTGTTATCATCAATCCCTCATGGGGGCGACAGAAACTACACACTATAGCTTTAAGTGTCGTCGCTGCATGATGCTTACTTCATGTCGGATAAGCTGCCACGGCTCCTGAAAGGACTGTCACCTTGCGGTGCAAAGTCACTTTTTGTCAGCTAAACTCAACTAGCAACGGCCTCTAAAACAACCAACAACTCACGGTGCTCTGTAGATGGCTCCCAGTAACCTTTTGTCGGCTAAAGTGAACTGTAAAGACCACTAAACTTAACCGTCACGTTACCGATCGTCATGTGACCGGCCGGCTGTCGCCTAATTTCGGAGAATATCATATGATTTGGTGTGCATTCATTTTCTTTCATGAGAACGCGTTGTCATATTCACCAATTTGACATATGCCACATTTAGAAAAGGGTATTAGGTACCGATTTCAAAACTTTTAAGGCACTCTAAAGCATCAAGTATCGAAAAATGCCTCGTCATTCATTACCCAATTGTAATACCTAAGGAGCAAATCTCATCAGAGTCAGTGAGCCAATAAGGATGCAGCATGCTTCTACCAAGATCTAATAATGCTGGTGATTGGCTGTCTAATGTTACATGCAGGAAAAACTCTACGTTACACACAGAGACGTGGCTCAAGTAGTAGGAGCTGCAAAAGAAATAAAAAGATTTGTGGCGTAATGTTGTATTTTCTTTGAAAAAAAAAAAATTAAATTGGTATCGCAAAAAGTATCGCTTAGGAACCGGTATTAGTATCGGTATGGAAAATTTTTTAACGATACCCAGCCCTAGTTCTAGGACTTCCACTTTAAGCTCTGGATGTATGTGTTGTCAAATTGATAAATAGAATTTCTCTACTTGCCCTGCAGTGGCCATACTCTATTCACCCTGTGCACCTAATCCTAATTCTAAACCTAAACCTGCCTCTTGAAGAAGCCACGATCAGCCAAATTGTCTGCAATTTCCGTGTCTAAAACTGCTCCACATAACATTAGCATAACACTTACACTCAGACTGTTGTTCATGCTCTAACAAGTGCACGTACCTCCCACCATTATTCACACACACACACACACACACACACACACACCTTTCTTGGTGAGCAATTCTGCTGCTCTTTCCTCCTTTGCCTGTTTGGAAACATTAAGACATCAGCTGGCACAATGAATGCTGATGTGCTGAGGAAGCGGGAGTAAACTGCAGCCTCAGGGAACGTTCAAACATAATGTCGGAGAGCAGGAGGATCAAAGTGTGACGTGGTCTTGTTATGCTAAGCACATTCAGACTCTTACTGAGAACAGCTAAATTCAGAAAATAGAGCAACAGGAGAAAAAAAGGAAGCTCTTCTTTTTAAAACACAGATAAGAGAGACGTGAAAGAGTTAATAATCACCATAATGGGGCCGAGCAGCTTCACAGAGGAGAAAATACCATAATAAGCATTTACATTACTAAGAAATAGACCAAAGGTAATGTAATAAGCACAAATATGAACATGTTTTTTTTTTTTTAAAGCATAGCAACAACGTGGAAATCTTCAAGTTCTTTTTTTTCTTTACATTGACAGAGTACATTTACAAAGACCAGTTACACTACATGTAGTTACAGATTTACTCCTCTTTAAAAAAAAAAAGGATAAAAAGTTCCATCTCTCCCAACACGAGGGAGGGTGCTTGAAACAACCACCGCGGCTCGGAAGTTGGAGGTTAGCGTGACTGTACAGAAGCAGCGTTAGCATGTAGCACCTTTACATCGTATGTTACCTGCAGTCCAAAAAGCCCGCCTTCTCAGTTAGTCGCTAAAAAGCTGTGCTAGTCATTCACAGCATGGAGGATAGAGAGGAAGTGGGGGGGGGGGAAGAAGAGGAGAAAAGGTGATAGGGGAGCTACACGAAAGGAGGAGTGGAGAGGAAGGAAAAAGGGAAGTGCTGCATGTGGTTAAGAGGCTTATGGGGGCTGTAATGGGGCCCAGGGGAGCGGTGCCATGTTTGACACCCTGACTCTCACACAGCCCCTGGCAGAGACCTCTTTGATCACATACACACACACACCGGCAAAAACACACACCACATCATGCTCCGGGCCAGAAGAGGGGAGAGAAACAGGAGGAAGATAAGGGTGGCAGAAATAGGCGGGAAGAAATGAGGAAAGTAATGTTTAAAAAAGTGGAAAGGGAGAAAAAGTTCCGTTACAATCCCCCCTCGGGCAAAAGTTCCGTTGCTGTTGAGTCGAGGCTCATCCACAACGGTCACGGAGACGAGGTGTTGGGTTTCACTTTGTGATTTACAGTTCATATAAGTGAAAAAAAGACCAACGGGGACGTCTGAGTGCCTCCTGTCTCTCTTGAGAGCCCGATCAGATTGTCAGTGCAGTAAAAGAGGACAGAGAAATGTCCATTTGTCCTCATGTAAAAGCGTCTCTCCGCTCGTCCGTGTGTCTGCTTTTAGACTCAGTGTTGAGATGAAGAAATGGTGGCAGATAAAATAACATTAATAGCGTGAGGGAGCGTTCCTCACTTAGTCTCACTCTGTCTCCAGGCATGTACCACACTGGATGTGTGCCTCATATTTACACCTGCTCCGCTCTGACCACCCGACCTCGCCTAGCTCTCCTGGTTGGCGGCAGGTGTTTTTGGGCGCTCTCGCTTTAGTCATGTGGTCCGGGGGTTTGGAAGGTCGAAGACGATGGGCGCGTTCATGGGCAGGAAGTTGACCGTGCAGGCTGAGGCGTTGACGAACGTCGTGGTGCCGTCAGTCATCATGCCGTAACCTGGGTGAGCAGTGGAAAAGGGTGAACTCCTGCACGCTATCTGCACCAACGTTTTTACAGACAGTCACGTTTCCAAATTGTAAAAAAGGACCATCTTTGTTTCTGTCTTAGAGGTGTGCACAGGTTAAATACATTTAAGAGTTGTTTTTTTTTTCTTTCATTTTGTTAAAACAGGAACACACAAAGGGCTCTATTTTAAAGATTGGTGCAGGTGTGTTTAGGGCGTGTCCAAATCCACTTTTGCTAGTTTGATGGCGGAAAAAAGCGGCCATGCGCCGGGCGCATGGTTCAAAATGGTTGTACTTAGTGTCTTCATTCATTCATAGGTGTGTTTTGGGCGTAACATGCAATAAATCAATCAGAGATCATCTCCCATTCCCTTTAAAAGCCAGGCGCGTTTGGACCTTGGAGCATTGCTGTTATGATGGCGGATTTGCTGAGCAGGAAGGAGAGATTTTCAGTATTATCAGTATTTCAAGTATTTCACATTGTAATATTTTTATTTTTAATCTTTTGCATGTTTGTGTGCAGCTGCGCTTCCCTGTGTGTGTAACAAGCATAGTGTGCACGCGCGTTTTACTAATTCACTGTTAAAATAACAATGAAATGCTGCGTTACTGACTTTAGACCAGGTTTTTGTTGGTAAATGGCACGATCATTTCCCGCTGCCTCAAGATAGCAATACGCCCAGAATGCACCTGAACACACCTCCCTGTAAGACCAGCACGCTCATGGGCGCACAGATGGGCGCAGGTGCATTTGCTATTTAAACGATGCGGGCGCTGGACGGGAAATTGACAACTGCGTCGGTCTTAAACTAAATTTTTATAAGATTTTTTTATTTTTTTATGGACATGCGTCAGAGCCATGCAGCAGTCAGAGCTGTGCAGCAGTCTAGCGCCGTAGCCACGGTAACCATCATTTGATTAATGTTCACTTTAAATTTGTGTTGATGTTCAGCGGGAAGATCATTTGTGGCCTTATTCATTTTTTTGCAGTTTTGATATTTCATTTATTTTAGTCATATTTGTCCATGCAGTTGGCATGCTCCTCAGTTTCTTATTACTATGTTCTGAAATGCACTTTGCACATGTAAATATGTGTATTTATGTTAAAAAAGAAAAAAAAGATGACGTGATGGAATGTGTTTTTGAAGCCTATTTCTGAAAAATAAATGTGCTTGTTTTGAATTCTATAAAAGTGGGTGGCGACTTTATGACCATGGGGAAATATGGGTCACAGGGTGAGACCAGTTGAGAACCCCTGTGTTAGACGACCTATGTGGGCATATGGGTTGGAGGACTTATTGTAATACATGCATTTTAAATTTCCTGCTAAATGTTTTCATTTTCTCAACTATTACTGAAAATAGACCAAAGTTGTCTTAACAGTCATTGTATCTTTCTCTCTCTCTCTCTCTCTCTCGACCATAGTCTCTCGTCCTCAGTGTTGGCCACGGATTTGACACCATGCCTATCTCAGATGTTACATGTCTGTGCTGCAGTAGTCAGTCATAAAGCAGCTATTTGCATACATTTCCATCCTCTCCTCCCATCCAGTACATTATGCCTCTTAATAGGAGTGCCTTAATATACAATTTAAACATGCACAGTTTTCAGCAAGAGCAGTTTTTCTTTTATTATAATAGTGCAAAACTTCAATGCGGCCCAATATGGAATTGTTTATTTTTTTTAACCACATACTACTAAAATGTTGCCTCCCCAAAAGGCACACAAATGTCCAATAATATTGACTCATATATGGTTAAATGATACAAACTAATCAGAGGAAGTACTGTCAATCACAGTGGAGCCCAGGACGAATAGCAACTGAGATGCATCTGATGGGGATCAGAATACATACGCAAACATAGAGGTCATCGGTTGGACGTTATAAGCGCTTGGTATCACAGCGCATTCTAAAATGCCGAGAATTCAGTTTGAGAAAATGTACGCATGAGTGTGCCGCTAACACCCCTACAGTTAAAAAAAAAAAAAAACGCTGCTTCAAAGACACTTTGGATCAACGTTCCTTCCAAATGGCAGATGCAAAAGTGTAAAACCATTTTGTCAAGCACAAGTTAAATACCATCTCTCCGAAAGTACTCCAATTTAGCTTTGCACTATCAGTGATTTTTTTCAAGTGTAGGTGTCACTTTCACCATGTCTTGGACACGAACAGATGCCTGTGTTGGTCCTTTCAGATTCAGAATACATGAATACAAAACACACTGAGGACGTCTGTCATTCTGAATTTCATTCTGAGTCCTCAAATTTAATAAGAGAGCTTTCAGCCTTTTTCTCCTGTTATAAAATCTGAGTTTCTAATCTGGTTCTCTCTGTGTGTGTGTGTGCGTGTGTGTGCGTGTGTGTGTGTGTGTGTGTGTGTGTGTGTGTGTGTGTGTGTGTGTGTGTGTGTGTGTGTGTGTGTGTGTGTGTGTGTGTGTGTGTGTGTGTGTGTGTGTGTGTGTGTGTGTGGGGGGGGGGGGCCTGACCTGATCCCCTGACCGAGGAAATAATCCTGAAATGAGGCTCGGCTATTCTCGAATATACACTTTAATAATTTTCGTCATTCATCATTGCTCTTTGAGAAAACTATTGTACATCACATCCATATTATCTCAGCTTACGTGGCTGGAATTTGATTTTCAGTCAATTTAATTAACTTACAAATATTTAGCTTAAGGCATAGATAATACTATGATCTAGATCAGAGATCGTCAACAGGGGGTCCGGGACCCCTAGAGGGTCCTCAGAGTTACTGCAGGGCGTGCCCTGCCTATTTGTGAGAAAACTGGGATGATAGGCTTACTGGCCAATGGGTAAGGTAGCTGTCCACAGATACAGTTAATAACAAAGGATTCACTGTGCCATATGAATGTTTAAAATTAAAACATTTATAAAATCATGCCAACAATTATTATTTTAATAGCTTAGTATTTTATGCACTAAAAAGGAATGTATAAAGGCTTTAGGCCACCCTACATTATTGTAGGCCCAGTTCAATACGCAACTTAGTTATATACAATATATGTAAAAGGGGGTCCCTGCTCCGTCTCTCTCTAAAGCTATAGTGCGTAGTTTCTGTTGCCCCCATGAGGAATTCTAAGTAATGACAACAAAACTGTCGGCGCGTCCACATGATACAAGCCTTCCGTGACGGAGCTGACAGTCTTAATTAGCTTTGTAGCAACTCATTTGGCATCGGCTTGAATATAACGGACGTTCATTAATATCAAAAAGGTTACGCACTAAAGCTTTAAGTTAAGACCCCTGATCTAGATACATGGCTTTTTCTCTATTTGCGCTACATCTACATGTGACTCCTGGATTTACATAATAAGCTATATGTTTAGATATGTGAGAAAAATGTAGACACAGTGATGGTGGAAATGTGTGTAAACAAACTGCCGCCTTCAGAATATGGTAACGCTAGAGGCCCCTTTCCTTTAGTTTGCTGCTAAATGTGATGTCGCAACCATATGAATTCAGGTCATTAGGATTTATGTCAGCCTCAAAATGTGTAAACTATTCTGTAAATACAAAAAGGGGGGGAGGAGATTAGTTTATATTTAGAGCACATCCCTGACTAAAAAACATCACATTGCAAATATGTGTGTACATATGTGGGGATGTAACGGAATACACGCACATTAGTCAAGGGTGTGATTTCTACTGGGATTCTTTCTCCCACTCACGTTTGATTTATGCACTAAAAGACCACTAAACACTCTTTAGTGTCTTCTTATTGTCCAACTGACAAAATCCAGGGAGATCAGAATGTTCAAATGCTCTCCCGAGTCAACCCTCAGTTATTCCCGTGCGCTCACAGCATTTAAGCTTTACAAGCAGTAGTGAGGGCTTCACAGTACAGACTTGTTTTGCCTCTCAGGTAACATACAAGCTGTTCTGCCTTCTCAGTGGAGGTTGTTGTAGATTGTGAGGTTGACTGCAGACACTACTCAGGGCTGAAAAACTTGTCTGCATTTTCAGGAGAAAAAAAAAATCATTTAGCTGTTTTAAATTACACTATAAAATAGCAGGATCCTATTATGGGCCGTTGAATTCACTGTGTAAATCCACATACAGATATGCATGAAGATATTTTTACTCCAATGAACGGATACAGATACTAACTTTGTGTCATAAACTCTTGTGTGTGTGTGTGCATTTTTTTTCAAAAGCTTGAGATAAAATCATGACTATATGTGAATTTAAAACACATACATCTTGCATATCAATCCCCCCTTTTCCATTAAATATGGTCAGAATTTTTGCGGGTGGAGTTTCCATAATTGTCAAATGTATTATTATATGTAACAACAGGAGAAAATATATATTTTTAAAGTCAATGTGAGTACACTACTCAACCTCCGCTTGATCTAGAATTTTCATTTGATGTTAAAACTGTCATGTTAATTTACAAATGTAGATGTTTTATATGTACCATACGTGGCTCTATAGTAACCGCAGTAATTGTGTGTGCGTGTGTGTGTGTTTAAGTGTTTTACAAGCGCATGCGCGTACCTTCATGAATGTGTCCGAACACATGTAATTTGGGCTGGACTCTCCTCTGGACTGTGTTGAGCAGCTCCATGCACCCCACGCGCTGCATCTTTTTCGGGACCCAGTCCAGGAAACCTGCACACAACGACATGCAAATCAAACACACCTTCCACTAAACCCGCTGCTTCTCACAGAGCCTGCGAACACCACCAGGCCACAAATGAAGAGCTGTGGCCCAGAATGAGATAACGCGGTGCTAAAATGGTAGGTAGGCTAAAGGAAAATTATCATCTTAAAATAGAAGATATACATAGTGATATTGAAGAGGATTCTTTTTTTGTTTTCTGTCTCTGTATTGACTGTCTCTCATTTGGACTCGGTCTTGACTTAGACTTGAACCTCTGTGGACTCAGACTTTACTCGGTCTCGACTAGTCCTGGTCTTGGACTTGTCTCGGACTCGACCGAGCTGGAATTGACTACAGCCCTGGCAGAAGGTGCGGTAAAAACACTAGAATCAACACAAACTGAAAGTTTCACACAACCACTTTAATCCTGTTAGTTGTCTACATAAACTGGCGGCTGTACAGTAATGATCCTCTTTGGATCATTTCACTAATGCGTTCAACGGGCAGCAGTGTGATGTGATTTTCGATGTTTCCGCGGCTGAATGTGTCTCTGCGAGGGTCATAAATTTCATCTCCCTTCAAAAAAGCGATACATCATGTTTTAGAACGCCATTTCAGGTCCTTGTCTAACGGCAAAAACTGCAGATCGCACCACACACACAAACAAAAAAAAAAGACTCTTAGAAAGCAGCCATAAAAAAAATAAAGATCAATCACAGCCACGCACAGATGCAGACTTCACAGTGTGTGTGACAAGGATGAAGCACAGAGGGTTTATGATTTAGTGGCTGCTCTGTGAGGAGGGATGCTGCTCATGCTGAGTCAATAAAAGCATCAAGTCGGAGAAATAAAATGACTAAGGAGCTCGTGCCTCCATCTTCCCTGCCTTCTGTTGATCTGGCCAGACAGGAAAAAGAAAATAGAGTGAAGTGAACAAAGAACCAATTATCAAATGAGAAAAAGAAACTGAAAGAGTTAAAGTCCTGCTAGGATTGTTTTGATCAATCGAAATTAGTTTGCCTGTGAAATGCCAGAAAATTGTAAAAACAAAAATACCTCATCAAATTCTCAAAGCTTGATATGACGTCTTTAAACTGCATTTTATTTTTTTCCAACCAGTGTTCAAAATCAGGTTCATCCTCTTCAGGCAGACAGCTTCTCGAGACAAGAGAGGCAAATTTAAAGATCTGTAATCCACTGATGGCACAGTTTGCCTGGAAGCTGCCAGAAAACTGACACGATAAAGGTGGGGGTCTTTACCACCTGTGGATGAATGTCTATGGAGGAAAGAGATCATTACTGTCGTCTCTGGGATTGCACTTTTGTATGAACCTTGTTTCTAAGATTACAGATAAAAAATTATTAAGTAAATAAATCGTCATATTGAAACAGGAAAAAGGGCCTTCAACAAACTGTTAAGGGCAAGTTAAAGTCAATTTCCAAGTCTTTAAGGGGAAAGTTCAAGTCAAGTCTCAAGTCTTTCAATGGTAACTGTCATTCTGTTCTACCTGGATCCTATTGTCCTATTTTTTGTGTGTGTAAGTGACTGATGGGAACAATGATCTTTGACATTGGTCCAGTATTATGCGTGAACGCTGTAACCGGCAACCACAGACTGGGCTGCAATGTAACCCTATGGGGCAAATGTGCATCATCAATTTGGTCCACTAAAATTGCTGTTTTTGCTGACAGGATCAGATTATTAATCTCAGTGTCTTAACAACATTATGGAAAGGATCTCTACAGAGATAGACCTTTTTAAAACATCTTTAAAACCTTTGTGTTTAACCATAAACAGCTCTGAGGTCGCTAGTGTGGTATAGTCACCACACTAGCACTAAACCCACCAGACTCCATTTAAAAAAACAATACTTTTAGTGTGTATAGAGCCAACATATTTTCACATGTAAATTGGTAAACTATGTGTTTATGTCAACCAAAACTAGAGTTGTGATGGTTGGAAAAGTGGAGAGACGACCCAAACCGGCTTTTCATAGTTTTATTTTGTTTCTGTCGACTTTGAATGTGAAGTGTATTTTACGATGCTTATATGTTTATTTACATGGATTCTGGTGGCTTTAGCGAACGCAATTTCACGGCTGTTTTTATGTTTAAAAAAAGAATCTTACTCTTCAACAGAAAGGTCGACCTCCTTAGAAATCCTTTCCATAATGTTGTCAGACCCTTTGAATAATATTCTGAGTCTGTCAGTGGTAAAACGAGCACTTCTGTGAATGGAAATACAAGCTGGACAATTGTCCTATTAACTCACATTGTAGCTTGTTTCTTTTTATTTATTTTTTTATTTAACATTTATTTATTCAGGGAAGGTTCACTGAGAGGCAGCCTCTCTTTTGCAGGAACGCCCTGATCACATTCACACAGTTACACATTCATACCTGGAAACTGCCCAGTACAACCACAGTCTGATCTGCTGGCCACTGAGCGGCTCCACTGGAATACAATCAAATTGATCTTTGCAATTTACTTAGTTTTAGTGGCATTTCGATAATATATCTAACCCTAAGACTACCTATGAAAAATACTTCAGAATGCTAGAGAGCGATAACCTTCATAAGTATACACAGCTCTGCTGTCGACTGCAACGATCTCACTTAATACTGGACCAATGTCAAAGATTATTGTTCCCATCAGTCACTTAGACCCAAAAACATAGGAAAATAGGGTTGAAAAAATAGGGTTGAAAAAAAAACAGTAGTTACCCTTTAAGAATAAGTCCAAGTCAAGTTTCAAATATTAAAGGACAAGTCCAAGTCAATTTACAAGTCTTTAAGAATAAGTCCAAATCAAATCTCAAGTCTTTAAGGGCAAGTCAAGTCTTACATCTTCGACATTTGACTTGATTTTGTAAAAGCAAAATGGCCAAAACCACAAGGAAAATGTATTCTTCTAAAGGACACAGTTCATCTAACGGCCAACTTTAAGGAGTGAATCAAATGATCTCTATCTTAGTGAAAGCTTTTTGGATGCTTTTATATAGGTCTTAGTGTTCCCCTAATACTGTATCTGAAGTCTCTTTTATATAGGCCGTAGTGGTCCCCTAATACTGTATCTGAAGTCTCTTTTATATAGGCCTTAGTGGTCCCCTAATACTGTATCTGAAGTCTCTTTTGTATAGGCCTTAGTGGTCCCCTAATACTGTATCTGAAGTCTCTTTTATATAGGCCTTAGTGGTCCCCTAATACTGTATCTGAAGTCTCTTTTATATAGGCCTTAGTGGTCCCCTAATACTGTATCTGAAGTCTCTTTTATATAGGCCTTAGTGGTCCCCTAATACTGTATCTGAAGTCTCTTTTATATAGGCCTTAGTGGTCCCCTAATACTGTATCTGAAGTCTCTTTTATATAGGCCTTAGTGGTCCCCTAATACTGTATCTGAAGTCTCTTTTATATAGGCCTTAGTGGTCCCCTAATACTGTATCAGAAGTCTCTTTTATATAGGCCTTAGTGGTCCCCTAATACTGTATCTGAAGTCTCTTTTATATAGACCTTAGTGGTCCCCTAATATTGTATCTGAAGTCTCTTTTATATAGGCCTTAGTGGTCCCCTAATACTGTATCTGAAGTCTTTTTCCCGAAATTCAGCCTTGGTGCAGAATTACAGCCACTAGAGCCAGTCCCACAATGAGCTTTCCTTAAGATGTGCCATTTCTGTGTCTGTAGCTTTAAATGCTATTGAGGAGGAGAGAGGGGGGGCAAGGTGGAGGGTGGGGGTGTGGCCTTGACCAACTGCCATGCTTCACGGGCCATGGGTGGGCCAAATTCTCTGGGTGGGCAAAGCAGAGAAAGGTAACCTTTCCCCTTATGATGTCATAAAGAGAAGATTCCAGATCGGCCCATCTGAGCTTTCATTTTCTCAAAGGCAGAGCAGGATACCCAGGGCTCGGTTTACACCTATCACCATTTCTAGCCACTGGGGGACCATAGGCAGGCTGGGGGAACTCATATTAATGTTAAAAAACCTCAAAGTGTTTTTTCATGCCATGGGACCTTTAAGTCTCAAGTCAAGTTTTCAGGCAGTCGATTTTCAAGTAAGCTAGGTCTCAAATCAGTCCAAGTAAAGCCGTGAGTCCTGCAAATCTCATGTCAGTTTTCATGTCAAACCATCGTTTGATTTATCCCCTTGCTTAGACTTCGACCAAAACAATACCAAAGATTGTGGCCATATAATAGTATGCTTGTGTGCCGTGCCAAGTGAGAAGTAGCTTCATGATAGTTTCATGATTTGGTAGCTTGAGTAAGTCTTCACCGGGGCAAAAGAAAAGAGAAAAAGACTCTCTAGGGGACGACTTTAAGATTCTCTACGCATTTCTTATTGTTTGAATACCAAACAAAGTGCTAAAAATCCCACAGAGTCAAGTTAATGGACCCTCTCATATTCAACACAGACATAAAAACTTCCATGTTCTCAGCTGGCAGTGAATCAGTCATGCAGGTAAAGTAATACAGTCGGACTTCTTTGTCCTCTAAATGTATTTACCTGTAAAAAAAAAACACCATACTTTTAGTATCAGTTTTAGTATGGAATGTCTTAAAACTGTAAATGCGTTCTTTACAAGCCTTGTGAGACTGTGGAAGTGAAGTGAGAAGTTACGAGGGCCTTTTTGTGTCTCGGGGTATTTTGCTCTAATGTGCCTCTTGTTTCAAAGCAGCTGCTGCTATGGGCAGCGCGCCGGTTTTCCTCTTTTTGTCTCACTTTCTCTCTTTGTCTCTCTGCTGTTAACTTCTTCCTCACAGCCAGATAAAGAGGCCATATTTTTCCTCTTTAGCTGCCGATCTGCCGCGCCTCGTAAAAAAACCGGGAGCTTTTGGTGCAGTGCAAAACAACGTCTTGCTCACACTCCTTTTTTCCGTCACCTTCTGGGCCATCATTCCTTTCGCACTCTTTTTTTTAAAAAGATTTCGAAGAAAGATTTCTTTTCTTGACCTCTAGTGCTTTAAAGAATTAACTTTATTGTCCACACTTTTCTTCCTCATCCCCTTTTTCCTTTATCCTTCTTTCTTTCTCATGCCATTTCCTCTGTTGCTCTCGTCTGTGTGTGTGTGTGTGTGTGTGTGTGTGTGTGTGTGTGTGTGTGTGTGTGCGTGTGCGTGCGTGTCTCATGCACTAGTACCCTGCTGTAGCTGCTCCATATGCCGGTGGCTTACACGAGCAGATAGCTGGAGACACTTCGCTAAGCTGAATGGAAAATAAAAACGGCCGTGTTCGCAGCCGAGACGCACGACACAGAAATCAATCACACACACTCGTCTGAGCACCACAGCTGCAGCGGGAGATGAGGTGTGAAAGTGTGTGTGTGTGGGAGAGTGAGAGTCAGAGAGGGAGAGAGAAGATTGTGTGTGCACGAGTGTCTGTGTGTGTTTGTGTGTGAGACAGAGATGTGCCTACAGGATGTCAGTTCACTTGTGAGCCAGCATCTGTGTTTGTTCCGACTCTTGTGTGTGTGTGTGTGCGTGTTTGCGAGTATGTGAGGATGAAAAGTGTGTAGAAGCTGAAAGGTGATCACTAAGAAGGCTAAAGGTAAAGTGTGTTTTCAGGCCGAGTGGGCCGAGCTGTGTGAGTCACCGCTTTGATTACTTTCACCCGTTGTTCATCCACACTACACAACAATGATTCATCGTGTTGTTTATATGGTTTGTATGAATATGTATGAGTGTCTATTCACATACTTGCTGCCAGGACCACTAAAGTCAAGTCCTCTGGGGGAGGTTTAGGCATCGTAGAGAGCGTTTACAAAAACTCACATCATGGCGGCCTAGCATTTTAATGGCAATGTCCCCAGTTCAGGCCCAGCTGGCAACCTTGGTTGTATGTCATACTCTCACTGTCATCACTTTCCTGTATGATATCTAATAAAACAATATAAAACATGATGCATATTTTATAGGCTGATGCTAGTATTTCTAGACCCAGTATATTTAAATGTGACTACTTTTAGGTCAATAAATGAATACATAAATACATAAATAAATAAATAAATGACAGAGGGCCCGATTTACTGCAGTTTTTGGGCCTGTTTTTCAGGCACAGATGTGACGCATTCTCCCCAAACACATGCAGTGTATTTATCAAACAGGTGCAGCAGGCTGGAGTCGTGTTCCGATGAATTTACTGATTAAACAGAGCACAGATGGGAGTTACAGGAAGGTTTATGGTCGCCGCAGTGTTCCGCTAGCCAGAAAAGGACGTCACCAACATCTTTTGTGTCCGGCACAAAGGCTCTGTCGTGGCGCGTGGTTGTGCACCTCTGGATTATTGTAACTCCAGTACGTCGGTTTTTATCATGGATGTGTTTACTCGCAGGCAGCCTGCTTTCCTTTACTTCCGCTCTCGACTTCTTCTCTACGACTTCTTGCTTATTCGTGGATTATTTTTTTCTTTTCATAGTCGTAGTCAATATTTAATAATAAGCTATTGCACTGTTCAATCCCTGCACTGTTCACTTTTGCACTACCACCACTGCACACACGCTACCATAGCACCTTATCATGGTCATTGCATCGCATGGTCAGTCCATACCAGACCTTTGTAATCAATTCACAAACTCTTTAAATTTCTGTGAGTGATTGATATGTATGTGAGATATATGTGTGTATGTGTGTTTGTTGTGTTATGGTTGTCTAAGCTACTGGATGCCTAAAATGTCCCTTGTGATGAATAACGTGTGTATATATATATATATCTATCAATCATGCATTGAACATAAGCATCTCCGTGCATGCTCGTAGCTTGCGCACCATCTACAGAGGCCCGCACCTCTGTAGATGATACAGGAAGGTTGTGGTGAAAAGATTAAATATAGGCTTGTATATACATGAGAACTCGTTATCAGATTAGGCTATTATTCAAGAACACTTGATCTGATTACTGTATCGCAAACAATCAGGGCACAAACTTGAATTTGATCTTCAGGGAAATGCAAAATAACTGCAGGCTGCAAATGCATGTTACTTTCTTTTGATAAGACATTTACAGCATGTGTTTACCTTTGTATTACCATCCATATCAACACACTCCACCTCCACCTGCTGCTCTCTCTCTCTCTCTCTCTCTCTCTCTCTCTCTCTCTCTCCACCAGTTGCATTGGCTTGTGTATATTTTGTGCATATATGATTTGTATTCATATTTAGAGAGAGATTAAAAGATAATTTCATTGTAATGTGTTTTCACAGGTCAGTCATCTGCACACATGTGCACCTTTAGATGCATCACGGAGCATGTGTGTGTGTGTGAATGAACAAAATAAACAAATGGCCACAAGTACACGTATGTGTTGTTGATGCCTGTGCCCAGTGCCATTATGTTTGTTCATGCATATATGTGTGTGTGTGTGTGTGTGTGTGTGTGTGTGTGTGTGTGTGTGTGTGTGTGTGTGTGTGTGTGTGTGTGTGTGTGTGTGTGTGTGTGTGTGTGTGTGTGTGTGTGTGTGTGTGTGTGTGTGCTGTAATGTGTGTCTCACCCAGTGGGGGGCAGTGTGTGACCAGGATGTCTGTGTTGTCGGGGATCTGGTTCCACTTGTCCAGCAGAGCCTGACCCCGCGGCAGGTTGAAGCCCCAGCCGTAGTACCAGGGCTGCCTGCAGACACACCCAACACACACACACAACACACACACACACACACACACACACACACACACACACACACACACACAAATACAAAGAAAGAAAGAAAAGTGTTGGTTAGTACACTCACGGTCAGAAGCACAGACATCATGTGGGATGTTTTGAATCATATGTCACACAGTCACTGTGTGAGAGTCCTGCGTGTGAGAGAGAGGTGTGTGACTCACACACCTCTCTCTCACTATCACGGCTGGTAACCTTTACATTAATAACGCTTGTTAAGTTGAGGGTAACACTGAACATGAGAACTTTTTCACAATCCACTCACGTGTGTGAACACAGTGGCTACAAAACCACACAGCAGGACATAGAACACAACTAACTGAACTATTTCTAATTTGTTCTGTGGACAAAATACCACACTACACTTTGATGACGTTTTTTCTAAATGTTTAAAATTTTGCTGACACTGTTGATTGGTTGGTCGTGATGAGTCCGTTTTGACATGGGTCTAATTAATATTATCACTTTGTGAATGCAGATTTTCTGTTTAGCATATATGCTATGTTTTGGCACTGACGGCAAATATGTGGCCTCTTAGTGCTGTAAGCTCTTCTGATGAATTAAAACTCATTGTCAAATCAGACCCTTTTCCCCTAACCTAACTGTAACATAAGAAATGGTGGCTGTAGGGGGGTCCTTACTAGAGGCTCGTTAAGAGGCTGTAGCGGGCTCCGTTATTTTTTTTAAAAATGTTTACAATGTTTTTATTCATTTTCATAGCCAATACAATTTTCAACAACCCATCCCCCCGTCCCGACCGACAATACAATTTCTCTCTCAACCTCTGCCGTACCACAACAGTCAAAAAATAAAAATAAAATGATATGACAGTATCACAGAAGCAGCTCCCCTGTGTCTTCTTCTTTAACAAACTGGTCAAATAGCCTCCAGATTTTCTCATACCCCCCTCAATATATATATATATATATATATATATATATATATATATATATATATATATATATGACATACACTGCACCATATTCTTGATCCAAACACCAATTGTCGGTACCTCCATTTTCTTTCAAATGAGTGCTTTAGTCCTTTTTAGCAGGCTCCGTTTTAAAGCTATAGTGCAGATATTGGTATCATATTAACACTAGATGACTTAATGCAGTGATTACCAACCAGGGGTATGTGTACCCCAGGGGGTAATTCTGCAGTTGCCAGGGGGTTACATGGAAGGATTGTATCCAACTGCTGCAATTTGAAAATTTTGAAATTATGATTTCATAAAAAAACAAAACAATATATCAACATATTAACATTATCATTATCAACTGTAAGACCTCAACATGTTGCAGTTATGTAAGAGAAGTTAGCAAGTGAGCACAGAAGTTTCAACAAGTAGCTGAAAGGAATGGCTAAACAGTTCAAATGATTAGGTAATAGTAGTGGATAAATGGTTGTAATTGTTGTTTACAGTAAAAGTAACGTTAGTGGATAAATGGTCAGTTATTCAGCTTCATTCTGAATAGTAGTAACCTAGTAGGCTAGTAGTACAAGATTGCTGACCAAATTGTTTCTCATACAATTGAATCAGTGGTAATACTGATTCAATTGTATGAGAAACAATATCCACTTTTATATGAATGGTGTCATACATTTGAAAAATACATTGGGAATCGATGAAGGGGTACGTGACTTCATCTGACAGGGCTGTGGGGGTACCTCAGACCCAAAAGGTTGGGAACCACTGACTTAAGGCATACGCCAAAACTTGTCAGGAAGGGTAAATAACGCTTCAAAGTTAGGCAAAACTGGCAAGGGCATTTTCAAAGGGGTCCTTGACCCTTGACTTTATGCTAATCCCATGCAGTTTGGTGTCCTTAACCCTTGGGTTGTCTTCCCGTCGTCAACCGTGCAACTTTCAGTTTCCTCTGGGTCAAAATTTCAGCGTTTTGGTAGTTGTTTTTTTTTAAAAGCTTTTTCTGACATTTTTGTCATTTTCTTCAAATGCTATAAAATTGAATAAAACACTCAAATTCACTGAAAGTAGTGAACTGATCATATATTTGACTTGTGCTTACTGCTGTATGGAACCATCCACGTTATTTTCCTTGACAATTTGTTTGAAAGAAAGCCAAATTTCTGATATATATCCTTCCTTTTAGTGTCTAAACATGAGGGTTGACCATCAAGGGCATGACGAGCAGTCATCTGGTGGAGGATGAGGGGAGGAATCAAGCAGATCCCTGGCGGGGGGGTAGGTACACACGGATGAGCAGGAAAGCAGAAATGCTACATTAAACATCTCCTTGATCACAGTCAGCCCTGGGAAGTTCCACGACAGGAAGACAAGGACAGAAAAGGAGGGGGGGGGAAATGAGAACAGAAGAGAAGAAGAACAGAGCCTTGATGGCTGGGGCTCGTGTCCCTTTACTTTGATAACGGACGCCTCGATCGTGAGTGACGGAGAAGAAATTAACATGTCACTTACAATCTGTACTCCGATCCATCTTCCTCTCCAACACCCGCACAAGTGTGTGTGTGTGTGTGTGTGTGTCCGCTGCCGTGCAACCAGCCTTTTTTTTTTTTTTTTTTAAATTGCTGAGTGCAGTCACTCGAAACGCCAACTTTATCACTGTGGTCGCTGCCCGACGCGTCTGTGCTCAGTGAAACATCAGATGAGGATTTTTTAGAATAATATCCGGAATGTGTGTGTGTGTGTGTGTGTGTGTGTGTGTGTCTGTCTGTCTGACATGCTTGGTGACTTCAAAGACAGATGGGGAGACAGAAAGACAGGCCTGCACATCTACACACACACACACACACACACACACACACACACACATACAGACACACACACATACACACACACACACACACACACACACACACACACACACACACACAGTTCTTCTCTCTAATTAAGAAAGCTAAAAATGGGGACTCCAGGTCCAGGGAGGGGTGGTCAAGCACATATGGGAGTGCATCATGGGAAATCACGTCCTATTTCAGCTGAAGTGCACGATTAAAATCCCTTCACTTCCTGAACATCAGAGACTAAACATTCCTGATGAATGATCTGATGCTGCCCATGAACAAAATTTCAATAATTTACACTGCGAATATTAAAACATTTAGACTGGCCTTAGCATATTAATAGGCCGTGTGGAATGTAATATTCATGTCCATCTTCACACGGACGTCTCAATTAAAATGGAATGAGCTCTGTGGTGCAGTTGATGCTCCCGATTCTCTCAGTGTGAATGGACGGATGAAGAGAGAGCAAAGGAGTAGAGGAGATATGGTAAACGACCAACGGATGTTGATTTATATATACTGTATAACACGTAACAGAGTCATAGATAAGCAAAGAGAAAGATTCATGAGGATGGAGAGAACCAGCGAGATGCTTGGATCGATGGATAGCACAGTCCAAGTCAACTTAAAGGACCATATTGTACTTTTGCATGTTTAACTACAGATCATATACTCTTTACCAAGGTGCAATTTTCCAGGGGGGATGCGTGGGATTTCCCCCGTTCTGGTCTACATATCCCTGCCTCTGCTGAATTATTTTTTATCCCCGGTGTGGACAGATTGTATTCCCCCCACCTCAAAGTGATCAATGATACTTCACCAAGAGACCATTATATACCTAAAATAGAGGTATTTTAAAGGGCTTATGACATGCTGCTTTTTTGATGTTTTTATATAGGTCTTAGTGGTCCCCTTATACTGTATCTGAAGTCTCTTTTATATAGACCTTAGTGGTCCCCTAATACTGTATCTGAAGTCTCTTTTATATAGACCTTAGTGGTCCCCTAATACTGTATCTGAAGTCTCTTTTATATAGGCCTTAGTGGTCCCCTAATACTGTATCTGAAGTCTCTTTTATATAGGCCTTAGTGGTCCCCTAATACTGTATCTGAAGTCTCTTTATATAGGCCTTAGTGGTCCCCTAATACTGTATCTGAAGTCTCTTTTATATAGACCTTAGTGGTCCCCTAATACTGTATCTGAAGTCTCTTTTATATAGGCCTTAGTGGTCCCCTAATACTGTATCTGAAGTCTCTTTTATATAGGCCTTAGTGGTCCCCTAATACTGTATCTGAAGTCTCTTTTATATAGGCCTTAGTGGTCCCCTAATACTGTATCTGAAGTCTATACCAGCGGCAGTTGTTGAGCCGCCAACAGGTGACTGTGAGCCGGCTACAGGCACCGCCAGATGCAGATAAAAAATCCATAGTCCTTTAATGGACGTCCACACAATCTGTGATTGATCAATGTTGCTTTTGTGTTCCTGTCAAAACTTGTGAAAATATACCTTGGAATTAAAAACTTTATTTGAATCTTTTTAGAGGCTATGTATCAAATTTTGGAAAGAAAAAGAACTCAAGTTTGCCATTCAGTATACCTAAAACAGTGATGGTCCAGTCTATCATTTTTGTCAGCTGAGGATTACAGTATCCTTTATAAAGTAGCGCAGCTTGGATCATTTTGTGACAACAATCATTCTATAGAAGGCACCTGTCTTTGTCAAATGCTTTATATCTCATTTTGCAGCAAACTTCTTCACGGTTTGCTGCAAAATATATGTTGTGATCGTTTTCTGTCCTAGTTAAAGTGTGTTTTAATAATGTTCTGTTACAGTTTTGGGTGTGCATTTATGTTATCTGGGTTTTAGTTTATGGTTGATTTAGTCTATGTAGATTTAGCACCATGACCGAGACTTGGGGGGGGGGGGGCTGATGGGGTCTGGGCAGTGAGGCAGACCAAGGTCAAACATACATGCAAGGCACGATGGAAAATACAATCTGAGAATTGTTATCCTTTCTGTTTTACTGGAGCTAATGTATTGAGTACATTGCTATTAAAATCAGGCAGTCATAAGGAAAGAAACATATTTACATAGGCGTCGATTTCGGTGGGGACGGTGGGGATGGTGGGGATGGTGGGTACGGGTACCTACCAGATTTCGTCAGGAGTCATTTTGTACCCACCACTTTTTTGAAAACCTCGAGCTCAAATTAGTTAAAATTTTTTGATTTTGATTGCATAGCTTTGTTGGGGGTTGGTTTTAGGAAGGGGGACCAATTGAGCACATGATAGTTTAATTGTAAAGGTGTGATTGTGGTTGTAAAATTGTATATTTTAATGTTTTGTATTTTACTTGCATGGATTTTTTATTGTGTTACTGACCTGCCAAGGGAATACGGGTGGAAAATAGCACTTGTGCTACAACCTGGCACAATGCATCTCTCCTTGTTCTTATACAAGGTTAATGTTAACTTGTGCATTGTCCCTGTTTAAATAAAATGAATCTGAATCTCCCATTAGCATTGTCTTCTTCATTGGCGCCTATGGCGAGGAAAAAGCTTGTACCTAAACAATGATCAATGATTACCAAATTTCTCTCTCATATTGCTCCTCATAACCACTGAAAACTGTAAAAAAAAATCAAACCAGAAATGTGGTGATTGATCGTTGTGTAGGTACATTAAACCACGTTAAGCTTTCTCACGTTAGGACTTATAAACCCCATGAGAACCGTGGGGAGTCAACCCACAGCCGCTCCGCTGCCCTGCTGAAAATGTGTCAATTTTTTTGACAGTTTTCAGTGGTTATGAGGAGCAATATGAGAGAGAAATTTGGTGATGTTTAGGTACCTTAAACCATGTTAAGCTTTTTCCTTACATAGGCTCTAATGAAGCAGAAACGATTAATGTCAGATAACGTCCATAATAATTGGGTTAGATTTTTTTGTCAGTTTTCAGTGGTTATGAGGAGCAATATAAGAGAGAAATTTGGTAATCATTGATCATTGTTTACGTACATTAAACCACGTTTTTATTCATTACAGGACAGCGTCTTTCAAAACATGACCTGCGCGCCAGAAAAAAAAAAAAAAATGCGTCATTGTACCCAGCACTTCTGGAAACGTACATCTGAATGCGTCTCTGTCCCCAGCACATTTCAAACCAAACTGACGCCTATGCATATTTAGAGCAGTCATTTCTGTAGTTTTGATAAGTATAACCTAGTCTATATTTGTTATGTAACCTGACTTGAGAAACTTGCATTTACTAATGATTTTCAGTAATGTCTATTAATGTAAATTTAAATGTGTCTACTGCATCAACTTACAGCTCTGTGGTAATACAACTTGACCTGTTAAGTGTCACCTTGTGTAAAAACTTAAACCGTTTAAGGCAACGGGTTTCTATGCAGATTTCTAATAAAGTCAACTAATTTGGGATAACAGTTCTTACACAGAGATTATCTCTTACAAAGAATTGTAGTTCCTCCATGAGAGGCCGACTTGTGTGTTTGCTGAGCCAACCTGAGACTAACTGAATGTAATTCCATGGATGATATCCCCGCTTTAGAATTATGAAGTTTTTTTTTTTAATCAGGTAAGGGATTACAATGGTACAAGTAAATTGTGTTAACACTGAGGAGGAGAATCGGGCGAAGCGTGTAGCATATTAAAGATTCTGCTAATGTGCTGGGCTGGCGTTTGGTATGGGTTTTAAAAAGAGGAGAAAACAGATGTTTGTGTTAGAGCGCTCGATCCCCCGGCACATCTTTAAGGCAACACACTGAGAGAAAAACAACAGCTTTCAAACCATTACTTTCATTTCACATCTTCCCCCCCACACACACACACACACTAAAGGATTTAACACATACACGGCAATGCACAGCTCTTTGCTTAAGTTTTTGAGCTTGCATGTATCACTGCGTGTGTGTGTGTGTGTGTGTCTAACTAACGGAGGCCCACTGATATCACTGGAGTAAGTCCATGAATCATTGAATGGCTCTGCCGAGGGCTGCCGAGCACCCTTGCCTCCCTCTCTCTTTCTCTTTCCCCTCATTCTCTCTCGCCTTCATCTCTCCCCCTCATCACATCTCTCTGTCCATTTCCCCTCTCCTCCTCCTTCCCTGTCTGTCTCCTCTTGACATATTACTCCATCGCTCTCTCTCTCTTTCTCTCTCTCTGTGTGTGTCTTCAGTTCTCCCCCTCACTCTCCTCGTTAGGGGGAGACCTCCTGCTGCCAGGAGAGCAGCCCGCTCTCTGAGAGGCTGCCTTCTGTGTTTGAGAGGGAATTATTAAAAACCACATCAACAGTGAAGGTATTCTGAGGTCCAGCAGGGAAGAGAGAGGCAGAGTTTAGAGATGGGGGGAAAGGACTGCGTATTAAACTATAGTACACTCTAAGAAATATCTGTGTATTAACAGTGGTAGGACTGTATATTTTAACAGAAATTGTCCATAGAATGTCATTCACAGTTGCTTTTTTACATTTCAAATTGCATAATCTGTGCTCCGACCACTTTTGTCAGCCACAGAGGTTGGGTTTGGGAGATTAAAGAAGTCCACGTCACATTTTTTTGACATTTTTGAATTTTTTTTCCCCAAAGTTTTTGTTACTTTTTTCTGACCTTTTGTGACACTTTTTCCAATGTTTTAGAAGTTGACTAACTGGGCAGCTTTGTATGAGAGAAGTTTATATAGGCCTAACAAAATGTTCTGTATTTTAACTGTAGCTACACACTACATTTCCATTCTTTAATTACGGGAATTTATTTCTTAGAGTGTACTTTTTGAATACCTACCAAAATGTGTTGGTAGCACTGTGTATTTTCAAGTACCAAAACACTGGCACTGTTTATTCTTTGATCACATATTTAGTTAAAGCTATAGTGCATAGTTTTTGTCTCCCCCATGAGGAATTCTAAGTAATGACAACAGAACTGTCGGTGCGTCCACATGATACAATAGCTGCTGTGAGTGACACCTACACAGTCATTTAATCCATCGTTCATATACATGTATTGACTAGCGCAGCTTTATGTTTTAGATGTGCTTATTTTAGACAGAATTTTTGTATATTAATGAAATTAAACACGTATTATTGTGTCAACTAAAAAGTATTTTGTCTGTATCAAAGCCTGATATATCTTCTTCCTCTGTGCCATAGAGCTCCGTCGTTGTCCAAAAACTATTTAAAGACATCAGTGAGCCACACTGGGTGACATGTTCCTTCATTACCCTGAACACACACTGTAGTTTATTTTCACTCAATCCCACACACACCCTCCTGCTTCCACAAATACTCACTAGAACACCAAATGGGGATTAATCCACCGCTAAAAAAAGTCCCCAACAAATGCACTACAAATGCATTTCTTCCCTTTTGAGAAACATTTGAAAAAAAAACTACATTGGCCAGCTATTTTAGGAAATTACTGAGCTATAAAAAAAATCAAACTGTATTTCTGTAAACTTTTACTTTAATTTTTTAACAGACTAATGTCCTCAGTAGGAATCAATCCAAAAACTAATTCATAAAGCCAGCCTTGTTCTTTAAAGGTATTAAATACAAATATAATTCAATACTGCAAATGTGGGTATCGGCACCAATATCAAAACGTTTAAAATGATATCCAGGAGTGGGAGAGAACAAAATATAGCAAACGCATGCAGACACAGATGGATGAGGAGGAGGTGAGGAAGTGCTGTGGTTGTAAGGTAAGAAAAAAAAAGAAGGACATGAGAATTAAAGAGGATTACTGTAACAAGGTCCATCTTAGTGTGTAACACGGGCCTCATGCTAATCACTACATCAGGCACTGACGCGGTGAAAACACCCAGCCGTGATCACCTCTGCTAGGTCTAATTAACTACTCATGACTTAACGACCCTAATAACTGAATGCTGGGAGGCAGGTTGGGGGTGTGGAGCGCGGCGGTCTGCGTACACACACAAGCCACATGCACCCACACATGCACACACACACACACACACACACACACATCCACACCCCCCCCCCCCCCCCCCCACACACACACACACACACACACACACACACACATTTGTGAAGTGATGTTTGGTCTGTGTTTGACGTGCAGCACATAAGCATAGATGCGTATTTGCTGATGCACTCCTGCCTATTTATGTTTTCCCCACAGCTTTATCTCCACACTTCCTCTCCCTGACGTCTATCTCTTTACATCTCTTGGACTTCTTTGCCCTTCCTTATAGGAAACATCATCGGGGAACTGTTTTCAATTAGAAATGAACGGAGGGGAGGCTTCAGCGCCTTGGCGGAGGTCGATTGTAAAGCCTCTGCAAAATCATGTGGTAGGTGAGACCGCCTGCTGGTACGCCTCAGAAGCCGAACCAGCTTCTGTTGTTTGCTCCTGAAGCGTGGGCAGAAGCCCAGTTTTCCTCACTGCTTCTCTGTGCTCTTTTCCTGCCCTGTCAGTGTATTATGGTGCTTGGTTTTGGGTTGCACACAGCCGGGGTAACATAGGATGCTTCACAATCACTGCCGCGTTCAGTAGCTGTGTGGCTGACTTGTGAGGTCCAATCATATCCATGCAGGTGTCAGGCCAACCATTCGTACATATAGCTACGAAAAGTATGCACTGTAATTCATATATGGGTGGGTCATAAAACACAGGGCTTTCAAGCAGGGGTGCGGAGTTCGTGTCCTACTGTGTAATTGTGTACAGTGTAATTATAAAGTCCTACCACTGCTATTTCCAGTTCCAAAAGCTCACTCCCAGTGTGTGTTTAAACTCATGTGACAGCCACAGGTGATCAGGAGTTACATTGTGAGCTGCGGCTCTTAACTGGAGCCACTTGACATTGGATTGATCAATAGAAACGTCTAAAAGTCTCTCCTTGAATGCAGAGACCTGCAACAGCAGTAAGAATGCCAGCACCAGAGCCATTGTTCCCTAACTGATCACGACAGAAATGACAATTCAAAGCAAAGTCAATATCAGTGCTTCTCAAACTTTTTTTCTCCAGAATGTACCCCCTTTGAAATATTTTTTCATCCAAGTAACCGCTGAGCAGCACAAAACATTTTGGGTAGAAAAAAAGGCCTAGCTTTATAAAGAGGCACAATACGGATTTACTAAACAAGAATATTGCAACAGAAAAACATTTAAATGCTACATTTCAAATGTTTAGAATCACTAAATGTGTTCATTAGTATAGTGTATAATTGTTTTAGGAATTATGCAGGAGTGATATTTATAAATTAAAAATCCCTAAGGGCACGTGTACCCCCATTTGAGAAACACTGCATTAAAATTAGGGCTGTCAAACGATTCCATTTTCTTAATCGCGATTAATCGCTAAATTTCTATAGTTAATCGCAATTAATCGCAAGTTTTATCACATGATTAAAATTCTATTATTTTGCATTTCAGAACAGTTTTTAAGTACATATTAACAATGGAAAGCAATTCTTACCAGTGTATCTTGATTGGGAATCAAATGAATGCAAAGAAAGTGACTTTATGAACTTGATTTTAAGATTTGTATTTGTTTATTATATATTTAATCTAGTCACACATCTATGAATCACATGAATCTAGAGTCAATATTAGCATTACCAGTTTCATTGAACACACCGTCTGTATTTTTCCGACAACTGCAGCTGCAGATTGTTACATCCCGGTGTCGAAATTCTCTACAGTGAAATACAGACAAACTTTACACCGTTTAGCGTTAGCTGTCAGCATTTTAACCGTTTTTAATCCAGCTACTAGCTAGCGGTAGGCTAACGTTAGCTGCTGTTGAGTATAGTGTTAACTAGCTAGCGGTAGGCTAACGTTAGCTACTGTAGAGTATAGTGTTAACTAGCGTCATGTGCAGCAATGTTTCTGTTGCCTGTAACGTCTGTTTCAGAGCATCAGAGAGAAGTGCAGGCATATCAGTGGCACCGGAATGAGGCACCGAAATGCGCGTTGCTATTCCTGCAGCAACAGGATGTGTTACGAAGAAGTACGGCAAAATAGTAGCCTGTTAGGCACGACGCAAGTGAAAATAAATGAATAAATGGTGGCATGCGATTAATACGATTAAAAAAAATTTACGCATTATGCTCGGCCCTTAATCACATCACGATTAACGCGTTAATGCTGACAGCCCTTAAAATACAAGACGACAAGACATGAGACACAATCAAAATGTTCCTCTTCTCAGCTTGAGATGAAAAACAGCGCTTTTCACAGAAGCCACATGTGAAAGCAAGCGTGTTTGAAAAGCACAGGATCTACCCGGCCTCACATTCCTCGCCGCCATCCCTTCTTCCCTCCCACACAATGGGATTAGTGGTGCTCGTTTAGGCAAATTTGACAGTTATAACTGAATAGACACGGCGGCGCTCGTGGACACAAACAAGCGTGTGTGTGTGCGTGTGTGTGTGTGTGTACAGGCAAAAATGTGCATGTGTGCTTTGGCGCTCACATAGCCCGTGGTGTTACATGGCAGGCATGTGAGAGTTTGACTCGCTCGGCCCACACAGCACAGCGGGGGGGAGCAGAGTTAGAGAGACGCAGAGACGGAACAGGTTGCTTTATATGTCGCACAGAGAGTTTTTTTTTTCATTTAATTATTTATCATGACTCAATAGCACTGCACACACGCCATTCGATTCCCATCATGTATGGACTTTGATGTTTAATCGTGGGTCAGCCTGCCATAGTGGGCTCATCCTCACAGCAGGAATACAGAGAGAGAGAGAGAGAGAGAGAGACATAGACACTGAACAATAGGAGGGGAGAGAGAAGTAAGAAGTAAGGCCGGGACCATATGCTTTTGTTTGCGATTCAGTTCTTTCCAGCCCAGTCTCATGGCAGTTCGTGAAATGGTTACGTTATTGAATGTATTGATTCGTGAACAGGACACGATTATCTCGTTTTTTTCGTGTGGTGATTACAAATTTTAATTTAATGTATTTAAATGGGAAGCATGTTTCGTAATCACAGCACGGCAATGGTAGGGAGTAGTATGAAAAGCAGAAAATCCGCGTAGGGAGGTAGGTTGGAGGGATGGATGGTTCAAACAACACAAGACCTTTATCCCGGAGACCGGGGATCGCGTCCGGCGTGTTGTAGTTCCTTTCCGCGTTATTCTTTTCCTAACCTCAACCGTCCCGTTGTTGCGTTTCATGTCCCCGTTGTTGCGTGCCACAGAGCAGCCCAGTGTAATGGCAGTTCGTGAAATGGTAACGTTTGAAAATTGTGACCTGTACACAAATCAATAAATCAAAATAACGTGACTATTTACGAACTGGCGTGAGACTGGGTTGTTCTTTCACGATACATGGGTGCCGATTGGATTAGTATTGCTATTTTCAGTCATCGCGATTCTAGAAGTATTGCGATTCAATAGGATTGAGTATTGCAATTTTCTTTTCCTTCTTTAACAAAAACAGAAGTTGAATAAGACACTATATCATGAGACATTCCTAAAAACTCATTGTTTTCTAAGAAGAATGCACATCACATGTCAGTCAGTCAGTCTGACATTCATTTACTTTGTAAAGAACATAACATGGATGTTCTGCATTTTCTGCTTGCACTCTGTTTTGCTGGAAATATATGATGTAGTCACTATCAGAAGTACCGTATCAACAGAAAATATTTAGGTGAATCATTAGTAAGAAGGAGGATGCAAAAGACACATTTCATATTTGGTACAGCAGATAAGACAAGACTGGGGGGAATAAGTGGAATATGGGTGAAGTTATGATGAGGGAGATGAAGAATGAAGACAGAGGGAGAGGAGTGGGTGCAGGGAGGAGGGACAGAAGCAGTGAGGGAGGGATGGATGGATGGATGGGAGGAAGAGTGCTGGAAGATATGACAGAGACTCCTCTGCAGCGCCCTTCTCACTGTCACTGTATGTGTGTGTGTGTGTGTGTGTGTGTGTGTGTGTGTTTGTGTGTGTTGTCCTTTTACTCTCCTCTACATACAGTATAAACACACACACAACTGCATCAATGAGCAACATATAACATGTCTGAAATATATGAGGAAGGAACATTTGGGTTTGGGTTACAAAATATAAAAAATAATATTTTTTTTTTAAAAGCTGCATCTTAAAGTATTTACCATAGTGGAAATAAAGCAAAGTGAAAATAAAGGTGAGGCTTTTTTCACAGCAGAGATTTGAACTGCAACTAATGCCACAGGTAATTGCTGAAACAGAGCCACCGTTAATGTTATTAGTTCCACCTGTGCTTTTCCTGATTTGACAAGTTAAAACGTCTGCTGTGAAGAAGGCCTGTGGATCAGATCCATATGCTCTGATGCTGGGAAGGCTCTCAAATATTCAGGTTAGTGCAATTTATGCAGAAAGCAAAATAGCACGAGTGCAAGATGGAGAGACTTTTGACAAGGAGGAAAACAACAACTGGTAATGCTCACCAGCAGACACATATGTTGAATCCAATATATGAAAAAAACCTTATCAGCTCTCCAGTTCAGAGAGTTGTATGTCTTCTGTGCAATCATATTCAAGTACAACAAAGAAAACTCTCAGAGTTGAGAGTGATTCTTCATTGTATGGGAAAGCAGATTGCAGTTGAAGCAAGAAGTTGCTTTTGTAAACTGTGGCAGATGTTGACAACAGACAATTTGGGTAACTTCCCCCTTGTTGTCTTTTCCAAATAAGTTTGGCTAACCTGGAGGTCTGACTGCTCGTGTTTCTTGGATCTATTGTTGCTGATGTCCCAGCAATTAACTTGTGAGTACAATGTTATCATGACCAATAGGGATGATAATGCCAAAGCTATGAAAAATCCAATGACCCAAATTGACCCCGTGCACATTACACTGCAACTTTGACAAAAAAAAGAAATGTGACTTAACAGGTCAGAAGGCAGAGAAGAGGAGAGAGCAGGTTGTGTTGGATTCGAGGCGCACTAACCCTTTAATCTGGCCTTCCTGTGGCCTCGGTTCCACTTGTGTGGCGGTGACTGACTGTGTCTTCACCCCCACACCTCTCTGCAGAGAGGCAGATTGGAGACATGTTTGCCCTCAGCATGATTTATGTAACTCACAGCAGGTCCCCGGACACACACACACACACACACACACACACACACACACACACACACACACACACACACACACAGATGTAAACACATGTCAGTTCTGTTTTTTGGGAGTATTATGGAATTCTCTTATCTTAAGTAGCCTACCTCTTTGTGTGTGTGTGTGTGTGTGCGCCGGTCACAAAGCCGCCCTCCTCTCTCTCTCTCTCTCTCTCTCTCTCTCTCTCTCTCTCTCCCCAATAGACAAAGGATGAGTGGGGAAAACTGGTAATTGTAGTGTGTGTGTGTGTGGAAGAGAGAGTAAGATCTCTGTAACGGTGTAATTGCAGGTAAGCAGTGAGTGCAGCGGGGGTCTCAGCAGAAAGTACGGTGGAAGGATCAGAAGATTGCCAGAGCTACATGATACACTAGCAACACACACAAACCCACCCCCACACACACTCAGAAACTCAGTAGAGGGCCGAGTTGGGTTTGGTTTGCTTGTGTGTGTCCAAGCATCCTGTGAATCCTGGACAAGGACACTGTGGCATCACAGAGCCCATCTGTGGGACAGAGAGTGGGGACATCTGTCCATTTGACACACTCGCACACAAACGCACGCACGCACTCACACACACACACCAAGCGAGCTCTATTAAGGAAACAGTGAGAGGACACACAAGCGTTTCCCGTGTGTGTGTGTGTGTGTGTGTGTGTGTGTGTGTGTGTGTGTGTGTGTGTGTGTGTGTGTGTGTGTGTGTGTGTGTGGAGTGTAGTGTATGTTCTGCACTAGCCTGTCTGCTCACACTCATCAGCACCATCACACGCACGCACACATGCACGCACACACCCACTCTCTCCCTGTTTCTTTGATGACCTTCACTCGCCCATATGTGAGTGTGTGTGTGTGCTACGTGTGTGTGCGTGCTGTATAGTAGATCACACAGGCAGATGCTGTTTATCTCATCAAACAAACGCACCTTCATTTCAGGGCTGTGACATCGTCGATTTACCTGTTGATTATTTGTATGGTAAATTGATTGGTTGTTTAGTCTATAACTGTGAGGGAGGAGGAGACGCGAGGCAATACTGTGTTAGGTGGAAGAGACAGGTGCATGCTGGTGTACTAAAAACAACAGAAAGTTAGTTATTGGAGTTTGGCACCTAGTTAGTCCGCTTACCAACACACAGCTCATGGAGGCTGTTCAGGTGTTTAAACTTTCCTCGGAATCAAAACTTGGTCAAATATGTCTAGTTTGGCATTCTTTTAATTAGCACAATTTGCCAAAATGTTAATAAATACAGGCAAAATAAAGAAGGGGTTTAAGTTCTAGCCCTCAGCGTAACTCACTGACTCCATTGCGACATTTTTACATTCCTCCGGGGCACAGTTGTCATCATTTTGGGTGGAGGCCCACAGTGTCACAACGTTAAACCTCCTGCTCTACAGAAAGCAGTAAATTGAGATTTTGGACACTTGTGAGTCATCATCCCTTTGCATCAACACTGATAAATGTAATGTTTTTAATGTTTCATTGCCAGTGTTGGGAAGGATACTTTCAAAACGCATTCCGTTACAGAATACATGCCCAAAAATGTAATTTGTAACCTATTCCGTTACGTTACTCAATCTGAGTAACGGATCCTGAATACTTGGATTACTTCCACATTGAATTACATTTTATAAGTGTAGGAATGCGGTCATCACATACAGCTTACTAAACAGGCCTATTCTGGTGTGTTCTTCTGTTCCAACTGGCTGAAAGTGTACCTGAACAAGCAGATAGATTGTTGTATTTGTAGTCCCGAACTGCATACTACAAAAATCTAAGCTACCACGAGCTAATTTTAGCTAACGTTAGCTAGCATGTCAAACGGGGCTAGTCAGTCTTTCAACGGCTCTGGGGCTAGTAAATCAGCACGTAGGAGAATGTAAAGTCGCACATCAACTATAAAATAGCAAGGTGACCAGTAAAACTACAGCAGACGACTACCCCTGGCTAATAAAAAGTACTTTAAGATGCTTCTTCAGGTTGGAGGTGGAGTAATTTGGACACTGAAAGGAGGTTGGTTGCTGGCAAGCAGAGGTTGCACTGCACAGTTATATTTCATTCTCCCCGTTCTTTCTTTAATGTGAAGTGCTGTTTGAATTTCCAAGATAGAAACCCATTCCTGCCCTGGCTCTGTTGTGCCGGTTCCGGCTTCATTTCTATATCAGTGATCACGCAAATAGCACTTTTTTTCATGGAGTTGCCTTCATTTATTTAGAGAGTGAATAAACCCGTGAAACAGAAGTATCGTCATGCAATTCATTGATTTCAACAATGTAACTGTATTCTAAATACCAACTATTTAAATTGTTACTGTAACGGAATACAGTTACTCATAATTTGTATTCTGAATACATAACGCCGGTACATGTATTCTGTTACTCCCTAACACTGTTCATTGCATTGTGGGATTGTCAGTAGAAAGTGCCGTGGACACTGCCTCGTTAATTTTTTAGCGAAAAATGTTGAGGTTTATAGTGCATACATTTCATCCTCAGAATTGGGACAAATACAATGGAAGGCAGAGAATATAGTGCACTAGATAATACATTGGGAATGATAGACATTCAACATTTCAGTTTGTATATGGACAAAACAAGCCAGATACAATGAGCATGATGGCATTGTACATGTACTCACTACTTAACTCAGTATGATGCCATTATTACCAATAGGAACTGGAATGATCCTTTAACCCTTTTTAGAGGAGCTTCAATATCATCTAATATTCTGTCAACAGGAAAATAACAAAAACTCTCCAGCTGAAAACATTAGTGAATAATGTGTTTTCCTCTTCTCAAACAGCACAGATTCTTTTCCCTATCCGTTCCCCAAGTGATTGCTGTCACTGGCAGCTGCCTCCCTCCAAAAACTGCACAGCCATCACACCAACTCTCTCATTTGTCCATCCATCGTTACTTTACATCTATCCATCCATCCGTCCATCCCCAAGGCTGTAAAATCTGCTTGTTTGTTGAAACTCTGAAATATCACACCTCAAGCCCAGCATCAATTACACACAGACACACCTGGCAGGTCTCAGTCTCCTGGATCTTTCCTGTTTTTTTAATAAAATAAGTCGTTATAGAGGGGTGGAGGGTGTGTGTAGAAAAAAGGAATAGAGGGAGGCTTCTGGGATGAGGAATGATAGATAGGCAAACAAAGAGAGCGATGCAGAGCAAGCGGTGGAGGAAAAGGAAGACGGGGGGGGGGGGGGAAACCCGGAAATGAAAGGAGACACAACATCGCCAAACAAAAACATGAGGAGCAAAAGCAAAGACGGACACAAAGAGGGGCAAGTGGGATAGGGCCGGGCAAGCAGAGGGAAGGAATAATTCACAAGATTAGTGACAGATGAATAGTGGGGGTCCCAATGTTCCTGCTCTCTTCTGCATTTCTGACACTCAACTCCCTCGCCATCTTTCTCTCTCACCAGCCACTTTTGCTCTCTATCCAAGTCTGATGTCAGGAGGAGAGTCAAGGGTTTTAGTGTCACGCACCCTCAGTTCACAAGATTTGGTCCTACAGGGAGTGCATTCAAACTGTTTGTTGTTTTAGTATTGAACTGTAGACAGTGACAGAGCCATCCTTCAATGAAGGTACATTACACATGAATCCAACGTTTTTATGACTGCAGCATCACATCAGATGGGAGATTCTAGGAGCTTCATGCATCATTTCAAACACATTGATATCACAAGTGTATTTCTGTCTATAGTCTTTGGAAAATTGACTAAGGCTACATTTACATTGCTACGTTTTGGTTTAAAAATGAACATCTTTTGCTATGTTTATACCTTCCATTCCCCCTGCTCTGGTGTTTCGGAGCCTCTAACCTGGAGAAATTGGAAAACACCTCTGACCCCGTGTTGGTTTGGAATCTGCAGGGTTGTGTTGTAGTCTCAATTTGCAAGTCGCAAATGGAGACCTTTGGCAACTCCGACACTGACGGCAGTGTTTTCGCCGCCTGATTGGGTCTTGACGTCACGTTGCAAAATGAAGATGGAAGTGTTCCTGGCAGTTCATTCTGAGGGTGCAACATACATTTTGGTGTTTCTGCCCAGTTCAAGCTACATATCTGTGAGTTTGTTTTCGTTGAGAGATTTCACTGCTCTGCACGTCGAGAGAGGACAGCTACTCAGCATGGTGGTTAGCAGCTAACGCTACAGGCTAGTGAAGTTCGGCATGGAAGGAAAATAAAGAAAATACACAGACTTTGTTTTGGGCCCTTGAGTTCTGAGGCCCCAAAGTGGTTTGTAACCCAGCTGTGTCCCACCTTCTTATTTACCACTATAGTATATCTATCGCTGACTGTAGGACGAGTCTCTAATTTATTATTTCTACCAGTCAGCAAAAGGAGATAGTAGCAGAGTGATTCTCATAATACTCTAATTGGGATCAACTGGTCATTTAAATTAATTCAGCAGTTATGTCATTGGGTCCCTGGACCCCACTTTGAGGACCACTAATGAGTTGATTAGGTTTGATCATACCTTGCAAATCTACTTGGGGAAAACAAACACTTACTCACACTCAACCACACTTAGACTTTTCAATGTTTGCTGACATATACAGACTCAAATTGGCTTGTTTTTGTTGAGGTGAGGCAGAATCAAACCTCCATCAGAGGGTTGGGAAGAAGTGAGGCTGTCAGGGTTTTATTTTGTTCTGTTTTATTGTGGTAGTCTTGTTTTTCTGTTATGTTCTGTTTCCTGTTTTATTTTGTAGTCTGTCTGGTCTCCCTTGTCTTGTCTAGCTTCTTCCTATCTTTGTTTGTTTCCCGCCTTTTTTGATTGCTCTGCCCCACCCTGATTTGGTTCACCTGTTGTATCACCTGTCTTGTGTTAGTGCTCGTTACCTGGTGTATTTAGTTTCCCTCTGTTTCCCTTGTCTCTTGTCGGATTCTTGTACTTCTGTTAGTGTATGTTTCTGTTAGTGTGTTCCTCTGTTAGTGTGCATGTCTGTTCGTGTTGTGTGCTGCCTGTAGTGTTTCTCCTAACTGGAATAAATCTTTGTCTGAACTGCATTTGGGTCCAAACCTTTGCTGCATCCTGACAGAGGCCTTAATGTTTTGTTTGGACTGGTTAGGCGCAATTATGAATTACCCCTGAATGACTTTTAAACAAGCACTTGAGGCTGTCCTTTCATTCGTTTATTCAATTAGCTTCACGACTGTTAATTTAATTGGTCAAATCCAGCAACTTTCAAGGATACTAAAGCCTGCAGGAGCCATACAATACAAAACTAATCCCAGAAACATGGTTTGTGGTTAGATTAAAGGCAATGTTAGCATTGTCCATCCTGATTTCAATCTACAACTCAGAGAAATAAGATGCTGCCACAGAATACTTAAGTCAAACCATTGTCAGACTACTAGATGAATTGATCTACACACACTGATGAAGCCAACATGCTGAAAAATGTCTGTTTGAGTCATAAATCTTTGCCTGTGTTGTTGATTTCATCCTCCCCCAGTCTCCAGCCCATCTCATGCATCTTGTAAGTGGATGAAGCACTGCCAGGGCGCAATTTCCATTTCACAGTACAATACAAAGCCATAAACAAAACTGCATGAATTACTGTAAAGAATACCAGCGACATGACAAACGGCACACAGAAATGCTCGATACACGTGCAATGTGACTCGCTGTCGTCCCTCTCTGCCGACAAGAGTTACTGTCAAGAAACAAGACAGTAACAAGCACAGGCCGTAGAAAAACACTTTGCGATGCTCCCCAGAGCAGGCAGTTCTATAAAATCCTCCCCCCCCCCCACACACACACACACACACACAGACATACACCACTCAACAACACCCCCAATCTGCTGGGCTCGACGGCGGAAGGGAACTGGGATGTGACAAATCAGCCGGGACCCTTGCAGTCAGCTTCATGCCCGGCGATAATGAGCTCCCGCCGGAGACGACTCTCACTGGGAAGGGGGAACGGCGACATGGAAAAAAACGTTAACGATGCGCTAATCGGCCGAAGTGGAGTGTGTAAAAGAATTCTAAAAAGAACAAAAAAAAAAAATCTCAGGGAGGAGAGTGTGAAAATGTGAGTATGGGAGGGTGGAAGGAGGAGGAGGGAGGGATCTGAAGACAAGGCAGATGGGTGGACAAACATAACCAGGAAGAGGGGATGAGCGCAGGAGACTCTGTGGAGGCTCGGGATGTGTGCTGGATGCGCAGGGGATGAAACGGGCTGGATCAGAGCACATGGTTTCAGCCCTGCGTAAGCCTCCCTCGGTACAGCAGGTGTAGGCTGCACCGTGTGTGGATGAGAGTGTGTGTGCTGACAGAGCAGGTGGGTGAGTTGCTGTGTCATTTGGAGTTGCCTGGAGCTGCACAGGCGACACAGGAGGCCTAATTCAAGCGTGTGTGTGGGCACTGGGGACAGTAGAATGAGGTGTGTGGGCAGGGCTTGAATTGGGCCTGTGCTCACCACTGAGTACTGTCACTGCATACATACTTCTAATAATTGAAGGTCCACAGCTACAAGAAGTCAATACCAACCTTAAACTAACTTCAACTCAGCTAAGACTCTCTTGGATAAAAGTAGGGCTGAACGAGTTGGGGAAAAGATCTAATTGGGATTATTCTGCCAGATATTGCAATTATGATTCGATTTGCGATAAAAAATAAAAATAAAACTGAAGCTAAAGTTCAATATTCACTGTGTAACAGATAAAACATGTCATGGAGCATTATATCATGAGACACCATCAAAACGGTTCTATATTCTTATGCAAGGATGAGAATATGGATATGAAGTGTTTTTCTTTTAATAAGCATAGAACATTGAAGAGTTAAACAGAACATGTATCACAAAAGCTAAAGTTATAATAAAAAAACAATTACAATAAAATAAATATTGGTACTTTCTTGTAAAGTGAAATGTCTGATATGCCTCAGTTCAATAGCATCATGTACATAATGCACCTTCTACCATCATTTTAAATAAAAAATAAATGAAAAATCCACTGAAAATCAACAACAGTCTGTGATATGTAACATTATTCCAGCATCTTGTGAAAAAACAGTAAATATAATAATAAAAAGAGGAATAAAATATGTTGAACCATATGTTACGCCAAACATTCAACTTAATATTCGCAGTTGATTAATTGCAGTCTTTACGATTAGCTAATCGCATTCTTTCAAATCGCGATTTCGATTTAAAAACGATTAATTGTTCAGCGCTAGATAAAACCATTGAGTTCTCCACATGACAAAATACGTTGCAAGGTGAGGCGTTTATGCCATCAAACCTGTGGTTTGGTTCATTTGCTCTGGACCAAGGGAAGATATGATACATTGCTGTCTTTTAGTTCTGGTGTGCTTCATGTTCACAATAGCGGCGTTTCCATTCAATTGTCAGGTACATTTTAAGGGAACGTTTGAAATGTCGCAAAAAAGAAATGTGACTTAGGCACGTTTCCATCAACTGGTTTGGAGGGAATAGATAGATAGATAGATAGATAGATAGATAGATACTTTATTGATCCCCAAGGGGAAATTCAAGACTAGACTAGTAGCGTAGTTTTTTAAAAAATGTGGCGCTATAGGCTATGCATGGCTGTAATCCACCAGTAAACAGAGTATTAGGAGTTCTGGAAACAAAACCATCTAACCACGAGAGAAAAATGGACAGAGGTCTTCAGAATTTGGTCCAATTGGGCAAGTTGTAATTGTTCTTTCGTGTCAGCTAGTATTGGCCATGTTTCATGCTGTTGGAGACAAAGACACGTTATATCTGGGAAGATGCCGACAGCGGAAACAGCTGATCAGTCCATTGCTACGTCAGAACTAATTGGGCCAAGCCTTTTCCATATCTTTTCTATATTTAGTGCATTAACTCTCTTTCCACAAAAGCAAAAAAACACCTCAGGCGAGTGTAAAACCTTTTTTGCGCAATTGATGATGTTTTATCAATTCTTGCCATTTCCATTCAGCTTCTCTACTGTGTAATGTGATACTTCAAAATGCTCATCATAATAGGCTGAATGGAAACACGACTACTGACTCCCAACCGGCAGTGGCAGATGACCGCCCACCAAGAGCCTGAGACCTCTGTCCGAGGATTCTGCCTGTTTAAAGGGAGTTTTTCCTCGCCACTGTCGCACCAAATGCTTGCTCATGGGGGGAATTGTTAGATCTCTGTAAATTACAGAGTGTGGTCTAGACATACTCTATCTGTAAAGTGTCCTGAGATAACTTCTGTTATGATTTGACACTATAAATGAAATTGAATTATTTCGAACAAAGCAAGCGGCACAGGCTGACAGGGATCTCATTCATTGGACAGGTGTGGTGATGTCATCCTGCACAATCATGGATCCACATGGGGAAATCAAATCCTGGTGACTGACATCAGGTCACTTTATTGAATCTGATCATTGATCTTATTTGGAGTCACACATGTCTCAAAGGCCATTGCACTTCTGCTTTAACTCTGTTTCACCTTCTGATGTGTCAGAAAGGATGCCAGTACACATATATGCTATCATTGTTACCAAATGATCTTGCACAAATACAGGCAGTACATTGAGAGATTGCTTTCCTATCATCTGCGTTAATAGTAGTTTGGCTTTTAAATTCATGTTAAAATCACATATCTACTATCACAAAATATTGTGGTTGGGCTGCTTTGCTTTCACGCCACAAACAAAGAGTTTTAACGGCACCAAGTCCCACCTCTTCGGATGTCTGTACCAGAGATTGATTGACCGCTTTGCTTTTACACCAGACTAACCAAAAAACCCGTTCTCACTCCCAACTTGTAAAATATGGACGCTTGGTCAGTGGCTCTCGGCGTCAGATACGACGCAATAAGCACCCCTCAGCGTATGTATGGAACGCACCGGGCAGAGCAGCAGCTCCGCGGCATGTGAAGATGACATAGTATTAAGACCGACAACGGTTGCGAGTAGTATGAAAGCCCGAAATTTTGCCCCCACACAGGAATTTAACCCGAGACTGGGGTTCGTGTCCGGGGTGTCACTGAAACGTTCACCCCACCCATGATCTATTCCTAAACCCAACTGTCCCGTTCTTCTTTTCCTAAACCCAACTGTCCCGTTCTTCTTTACCTAAACCCAACTGTCCTGTTCTTCTTTACCTAAACCCAACTGTCCCGTTCTTCTTTACCTAAACCCAACTGTCCTGTTCTTCTTTACCTAAACCCAACTGTCCCGTTCTTCTTTACCTAAACCCAACTGTCCTGTTCTTCTTTACCTAAACCAACTGTCCCGTTCTTCTTTACCTAAACCCAACTGTCCCGTTCTTCTTTACCTAAACCCAACTGTCCCGTTCTTCTTTACCTAAACCAACTGTCCCGTTCTTCTTTACCTAAACCCAACTGTCCCGTTCTTCTTTACCTAAACCCAACTGTCCCGTTCTTCTTTACCTAAACCAACTGTCCCGTTCTTCTTTACCTAAACCCAACTGTCCCGTTCTTCTTTACCTAAACCCAACTGTCCCGTTCTTCTTTACCTAAACCAACTGTCCCGTTCTTCTTTACCTAAACCCAATTGTCCCGTTCTTCTTTACCTAAACCCAACTGTCCCGTTCTTCTTTACCTAAACCCAACTGTCCCATTATTCTTTTCCTAAACCCAACTGTCCCGTTCTTCTTTACCTAAACCCAACTGTCCCGTTCTTCTTTACCTAAACCCAACTGTCCCGTTCTTCTTTTCCTAAACCCAACTGTCCCGTTCTTCTTTACCTAAACCCAACTGTCCCATTCTTCTTTTCCTAAACCCAACTGTCCTGTTCTTGTCCCGCGTGTCATGGAAAAGTACCTTTCATAAGCCCACCTACCATCTTGCCCTAAAACTAACTGCGTCAAAAGTGACGCCAATAGTCCCGACCCAGTGCGTTTAGATAAAGCACGTTTAGATATGACGCTAAAGACTTTTAGCGTCAATAACAGCGCCAAAGAGGCACCTGACCAAGCATCCGTATTTTAAGCAATGGGAGTGAGAATGTGTTGATCCAAACCATTTGACCTGAACCAAACAGGTTACAACGCTTTATCTGCCTGCAGGCTTCTGGATCACAGGGCTACTGAAACCTGAAAACCTCACTGTTGTAAAATATTGACATGTTCAGTTTTAATAAAGGTTGAAGTCTATCAATATATCAGTCTTAAGTCCATAGCTGCTTCAATCTTTACAGCTGAAGATTAGCTGTTTTAAACACTATTATTACTTTAGCAATGTTCATGATATATTCCTCAGGAGCTGTTTTGGGCCACCACTCTGACACTGACACATAGTGCTTCTAACAAAGCGGGGAGAAAAATTGCCTTGGGAAATATTGTAACTATATCTCTCACATTAATATTGCTTGTGCATGATTTGTGAGGTTCTGCTATGCATTCTGCTAGTTTCAAGTACTGCCACCTTTTTTATTCCAATCAAGCCCTGGTTTGAGGTTTGTGTTGGAGCAGGTAAAGCAGCTCCATTTCACCGCAAAAACTTGTCAGTGTCTTGTGCAATGCACAGATCTCAAAGGGATTGTTATGCCGAGCACCGCTGCAGCCACTGATCGATTCTTTAACTATATCGACAGTGATAATGACTGTCGATATATCAGCTGTTAGAGGTGCTGTAAGATTGTGAAGATCCAGGACTTAGCCAGAAAATTTAAACATGGACAACCTTTCAGTCCCTCCCCCCCTTTCTGCTATAATCCAAAACTGTCTCCTAAGCACCTCCTCCAACAAGGGAGAATGAATGTGTGTGCATGAGCAGTGATTGACACGCAGTTAGACACCCCCCCTCGGCCCTGATTGGTGCATCTGAACAGGGAGCTGTGCTACCAGAGGAGCCAGGTTGTTTTTTAAATGACCTGCTTCTTGTAGTTCTACTGGAACATAGAGTCAGTTTCAGCAAATATGACAGAAAGATAGTTTTATAAGGCTTATCTACTGCACCTTTAACAGAAAACAACCCTATTCTTTTTTCCCGCTTTTTCTCTCAACCCAATTCCTTCCCCTCAGGTCGTCCCTCAGGTTGGGCACACAGCAGATTTTTTTTTAAATTAATACAAACAGACTCAGCGGCGCTTCACCTGTTTTCCAACTTTCAGACTTCCTGCCTTCAAACAGGGAAGGGGAAGAAATCCTTCCCCACATTGTCTTGTCGTGTCTGGACTGCAGCATGTGACATTTTACACAACTGCCCCCCCCCCCCCACACACACACACACACACACACACCACCATTCCTTACTGTTAGCACAGGCATAATGAAGGGCCGTTTAACTTGCATTTAGAAGCGCTGGGGAAAGCACATTTGTCCCTTCCTGTTCTAAATAATGACCAATTACCAGGGAGTGTGAGATGGGCTTCAACACCACAGATGAGAATATTTCAGACAGCGGAAAAGCTGTCACGGGTGGGCGTCTGGGGGTTGGACAGTGGGGTTTAGGCCTCTAATTGGAGGCAGATTTCACAATGATAGTTCTGATGATGCTGCAGCATGAGGGATAGAGAGACAAAAGAGGGTAAGGAAGAGAAACAGGGAAAAGGGGAGGGGAAATGAGGGTGCGAGAAAAGAGAAAAGAGCCCAGAGACAGACAGACAGACAGTGGGAGATGGTGAAAGTGGAATGAGAGACGATAAAGAGACAGAGAGGGAGGATGACATGAAGAGGGATGGGAAGAGAGAAAGACAGAACAGGCCCCGCTGCTGTTTGTCTTGCAGGGATAATATTCCACCAAAGTCTAATTCTGTCCATAAAAGCTGTTTTTTTTCCCTTTCCTCCCGCAACCTGCCCCCCCCCCCCCCCCCCTTTTCTTTCAGAGTGATAGTTTCCTTGGCAACCGTAGCAAATCTTCCTTTTCTCAAACAGATGTCCCATTTAGTTGGAAATTAGAATGTGTAGAAAACCCATGAGACGCAAATTATTTCAAAGTTCTCCAGTGGAGAGGAGGAAACGAGGGGCGGGGGAGAGGAGAAAAAAATGAACAGAAAGACAATAGAAAAAAAAAGGAAGGGAGAGGGAGTCCCTCCCCACCCCACCCTCTCCTCCGGTCTTCTGCACTTCAGTGTGTGAATGGTGGAGATTATCCAGATCACCCAGAGTTGGTGGCTTGCTCGGGGGGGGGAGTGGAGGAGGTGTTGGGTGGGCAGCGAGGTGGAAGGCGGGGTGGCAGGATGGCTCTCTCTCCTGCATCCGGGATGGGGTGGGGGCAAGTGGCAAGCACTGTTAGCCCGATGCCAACGTGGCAGAAGGGACACGGAGCAGCGATCTGCCCTCGAGGGAAAGGATGAAGCCTGTCAAAAAATATCCTGCTCACAGTGCAACCGCAGTGAAATGGAGTTCTGAACCTTTGACCTGTTTACAATTTGTCTTCCTTGTTTTCAATTTGAATAATGTTGTGCAAGAAACTATGCATCGTATGTTGTATTAAGTTAGAAATAAAGAATCGATAACAATTTCATTGAGACAACAACTCAAATTCTTGCTCTCGTTTCAAATGCAAATCAGTTCTTGGAAAAATACCCATTTTAACAGACCATTTGATTAGATTTAAAGGGGAAATCCTCCCAAAAACACTTGAAGCACTTGATTAAAAAGAAACTGGCTGGGATGAGTAATTAACTGGCAAACAACACAACGTTCTTCTGAGACATTTCCAGCAGAGCCGCACTAGAAATACTAGAGCACTGACATTCAGCAAATAACAGGGAGAAATCCATCATAGCAGACCAGAATATGCATTGCAGCATCAAGACATGTTAGAGCTATCGCAACGCCAAGGAAGCTTCCAGTTTAGGTATAGCATAGAACATGAAAATGAACAACTAACTTCTCAGATATCAGCCAAAATACTATAAAATTGAAAGTAGTGAACTGATTATTTATTTTACTTGTGAAGAGCGTTTTTATGCAGCCATCCACGTTATTTTTTTTGACAATTTGGTTGAAAGAAAACTAAATTTCTAAAATATGGAAACTTTTTGAAAATGGGTCAAATTTGACCCGAGGACGACAGGATGGTTAAAAAAGTTTGTTGCATGGTAAAAGAAAAATAGGCCATAGAGGCTGCCAAACAAGGTGCCACCTGCTCATCAAGTAAACATTCACAACACCGATGGCGAGGATCGGCAAGGACACTTCAACATGTAGGGCCCTATTTTAATGATCTAAACGTACAATGTGAAGTGCCTGGTGCATTTTACTAATGCGCTGTTAAGATAACAGTGAAATGCTGCACTATTGACTGTAGACCAGGTTTTTGTTGGTCAATGGCGCGATCGCTTCCTGCTGCCTCAAGATAGCAATACGCCAAGAATGCACCTGAACACACCTCCCTGTAAGACCAGCACGCCCATGGGCGCAAAGATGGGCGCAGTTGCTATTTAAACGACGCGGGCACTGGACGGGAAATTGACAACTGCTTCGGTCTTAAACTAGCAAAGACACTTGTGCGTCGGGCTTTGCTTTTTGCTGCGCTGCGCCGGGTGCAAGATAGGGCCCGTAGACGGCAAGGACCAGGGATCAAATCACCGACCTTCCGATTAGTGGACAAGTGTTCTTCCTCCAGCAGCCACAGCCAACGGGTACTGAAAGCTAACCGGCAAACAAAGGAACCTCTTTAGCAGACCAAAACGGAATCAGCAAATTTCAGCGATGATCGACAATAAATATCTGCATGTTTGCTTGGGGTGGAAAGGTGTGAACATTCTCAGTTTTAATTAAATTTTTATTAAATTTGTTTAAAATTTGCGGGACATCTGCGGAGGTGTCTTCGTAAATCCACAGCCACAGATTTTGTGAACACTGTCAGAGTCTGCAAATGTGTGTTTGTCAGTATTCTCTCTAAAGAAAATCAGTGAGACAATGTCCCTTAATTGCGGTACATCAACATGTTTATCTTGCTTGAAAGGCTCATTTTAATGCGAGCGGATCAATCAAAGTTAATCTGCCTTGTTTCACGGTGAACACATTTGTGCAAAAATTGCTGCAATAAACCAAACTGTATTTAGAGAAAGAGTCCTCTCATTTGCTGCTTTTAAGCATGTGACGAGAAAGACAGAAAGAGACAATATGACTTCCAGGGGTGGACACTTTTTGCAGTGTCCATGGCATCCCGACTCCCCTGACTCTGTGGTCAAACACCGAACATAACCACTCGCTGATGAACTGGCGAGACGGAAAGAAGAAGAGGTGGGGAGCAGTATGTGTGTGTGTTTGTGTGTGTGTGTGTGTAAGAGTATGTAGAGGCAAGAAGAGAGTGACTGAGGCGAGAAGGAACATACGGACAGAATCACTTTAATCCAGTTTTTCTCCTCGACAATGCCACAGGCCTCGGGGAGGGAAGGCATGTGTGAAATGGAGGAAAATGCCCCGTAGCGTGCCATAACACACAAGCGCACACAAATGCTGACACACACACACACACACACACACACACCCACGCACATTGAAGTCCTGCCCCTGGAGGCCATTTAACAGGTAATTTAAAGAGAAATTCCTCTAGGGAAACGACACAGTAAATGTCCTCTCGTCTGTTCTTCCTCCCTTTATAACTGTTTATTCAGCTACAGGGCTATAGACTGGCAGACACTTAGGAGGGAGGAGAAGATGAAATTGGAGAAGAGTAGGAAAAAAAAAACAGAAGGGGGTGGGGGTGGGAGGTGCGTGTGAGAGGGTGGGAAAGTGACAAGTGTTAAAGTAGGACAATTTTTTTCTTTCTTCTTTCCTCCACCAGCCCCCTTAAGTACCCGTTTATTAATGCTCAGTGTTCGTAGGCTACTTTATTTGGGTCCTGTGGGAATACAAGTGCTACGGGGATGGAGGTGGGAGATGGAGGAATGAAGTGATGGTGGAGGAGAGGAGAGAGAGGAGAGGACAGGGCCCAGGGGGGGATTTGGGAGTCTCAAAGTGAATCCAATGTTAATTTAGTGTGGGCTCTGGTGAGGAGGCCCAGAAAAGCATGAACTCCCAACTGTACGTCTCTCTGTGTCTTTACATCTCTAAAGGAACACACCGGTGGTGCGCCATGTTACAGCCCATTGACTACAAGCCGTGCAGACATTACATTACCTCCGACAGTATTCCAAAGCATACCATGTGGTTCTACGTTCATTTCCTTCCCTTCAGTCTGCAATTGGTTTCAATTATTATTATAATTTAGGAATGTCCACCTTAAATCAACAGGACAGCTCAGACATGAAAGAGGAGAGAGAGAGAGAGAGAGAGGAGGAAGACATGTAGGAAACTGCCGCAGGTCGGATTCCAAACCTGGGCCTCTGCGCCGAGAAATGAACCTCTTCTTATGGCCAACTGAGCAACCTGGGTGCCAGGTTTGAACTATTTTTCGTAGACTATGGAAATCGACTTAGAATGGTATCTAACTGAGACGCCTCTAAAACACTGAGCATCTTTGGCAGCAGTATATTTTCTGGTCTCAAAAAAAGGTTACGGTTAGGCAAAGCTCATGGTTAGCTGATACAAATGAACGCATGATGCGTACCACAGTGGTGCCCAAGTCAGACACCTTGAATGCCCAACCGACTACCTCAACCTCCTCCCTAACCCCACGGAGCAATACTGATTCAAAGACTAGAGAAGTGAAAGGATAGTTGAAATAAACACGCTGTCTTCCAAGACTCAGCAGAACAAAGTTCCAACGCGAGACACTCAAACCTAAAGCAAAGGTGTGCTCTACTGCTCATGACTCATGATATGCAGCATAGACTTTATTCCATGGGCTGACGTTTCGCGAGCTCTGAAAAAGGCAAACTGCATTGTCAAAGCTCTGACCCACTGAGCTCCTCTCTCCTCTCTCTTTCCATCTGTGTGCACTCAGCCCCAGAAATGCTTGTTACTAACTTAGCTCTGGGGGAGCTTATTCCCCAGAGTCCTTATGTTTTCTCGCCTCGCAGTTTTCCTTGGATTAGTGTAGCACCTCAATCACGGTTGCAGCTGCAACCGTGCCCTGCTACACCCTGCTAAGCCCTGCAGTGCCCTGCGATGCCATGAACTATAAAAAACGGGCTGAATAAATATATTTATTTACACTTTGCCAGAGCTTGAGAGCAGCACAATCTGCTACGGTTTGTAATCCCAGACTCTCCCTTGACTTTTGCCCAGCACAGCTAGCGAAGCAAGACCAGGGAACTTCTTGGGTATCGAAGAGCTGCAGTGTTTATTTATGGACAAACTAACCTGCACTGTACAATTACTGCCACTCGTGAACTCTGCTCAGATCGCCAAAACCTCCCTGCCCTGCAGCTCGAGGCTTTAAAATTGGCAGACCAGATGCAGCCAGTATAGACACTCGCCTCAGTGTTGCATGAACGCTGAACGCATCATGCTCACCACGCGAGCATGATGCTAACGTGAAGTTTGTGGTCGAGACGGCGGGAGACACTCCACGCTGTTGTCAAAACGTCTATGCTGTACATCTTTCAATCTAACTGTGTGCGGGAAACGGAAGAACATAGTTGTTTTCTACTCAACTACATCATTGAACTCCAAACTAAATTGATCTGAAACTAATAACTCATGAGGTCAAATGCAGTCTGTGTTAACAGAGTGTAAGGGCTTTTTATTGGCTGTGTAATATTACACTAGTGATGCCTTTGCTTCTGAGGGAGGACAGTCATTATTCACACAACCGGATGAGGTCGCTTCTCAGGAACCTTTGATTTGAAGAATTTGAAAAAAATGGCCCATGCTTTCGTTTTCCTCTTGAGCATTTAATGAAACTCCAACACCCAAGATTTTGAGAGTTGGCAGCCACACTGCAGCCGCTTCAATGCACAAAATAGCACAGAATCTTCATTATTTTCACAGCGTCTATATCTGCTTATTGTGTCTTTCAGGCTATTTCTCACACCTTGAAAGTCAGACTGTCCTCGAACACACCAACAGGGTGTGTTCTTCAAAATGGTCGCCACTTTCAACCACACTACCACATGATGACAGTGTGAAACGAAAGCCACTAAACATTCACTCTGATGGATTAGCTACTTTCTGCAAGTTGATTTTCATAGCTTCCTGAAATGAAGTGAAACCAATGGCTGCCTGCAAGGAAGGAAATCAGTCTAAACACTGATAGAATGCTTCAGAAAACTGTTGGCAGTAACGCAAACTAAACACAATTTGTAGTTAATGGGCTAAAACATGCAGCGCCACCGGTAGGGACTTTAAGAAGTTGGATTTGTCACTCATTCAGTCTTTTCATTCAAACTTCTCTTTCTCTGAAGTGTCTCCTCATCAGAGGGAGAACAAAGCCAACTCCAGCCGCTCCGAAAAGAGAACGATGGTCAAATTACCTTCATGCCATCTCCACCATCATTAGACTCATTATGATGAAAGGGAAAGCTTTGCACGCCAACCGCTGCATTTTACCTCTCCCTTTTCCACCTCTCCACTCTCCCTCCTTTTCTCTTTACTTTCACCGGGGCCGCGAAAACAAGCAAGTTAATTAAAGTCGGTGAGAGTCCCTTCCATTTCTCGCTCATCAGCGAGGACAGGCTATCAAATGGAGGCACAGGTAGTCCGTTTCTGTCAAATGAGAGAGTGGGGGGGAGAGGGAAGAAGAAGACAAGATGGGGCTGGGGGAGGGGGGGTGAGAGAAGGAGGCCTCTCTTCATCTCTTTAGTTTTTGATGAGCTTTCTTAATTGGGCCACTATAGAAGGAGAAGTGAATCCTCAATAATTAAAAAATCTAATTAAGGAGTCTTTTGCATCTCTGTCCTTAATTATTCCACGCGGAGCAGTGGGGAACGATACATTTCTGCCGTTTTCATTTAAAGAAGTAAAATCCCCCATCAACAAACACGCTACTTTGTCTCTCATCCCTCTGTCTGTTTGAGTGTGTGTGTGTGTGTGTGTGTGTGTGTGTGTGTTTGTGTGTGTGTGTGTGTCTGTGAACGAGCTGTCCGTCTCCCCTGCCTGTCTTACATTCCTCAGAGACCATCTTTATAAACATTTAAACAGATTTAACCCATTAGTACCAGCCTATATAGACATTTTGCCTCCGCTCTCCTCATCTGCCCCCTTTACTTGTCCTCACTTGCTGTTCCTATCTCTGTCTCAACCTTCCTGTCGAGTTCAACAGTAAAAATAAAAGTGCTCAAAGACCAGACGCTACTTGAAGACAACAACTTTCAACCAATGAACAGTTCTCTCCGAGTCAGACTTGACCCTACTAAACATCCCCCTAGGATTTGGAATCAAGTCTCTCACCCTATTAGTTTTAAAGTTATTAGGGATGCCCCCTAAAATTCAATTATTCCAAGCATCTGTCAAAGACCCTCGAGCCAAATAGTCTCTTGTCAAGGTTTGACACGTCTGTTGTCGCCTGGAAAATAGGCTACATTTTTAAAGGAGGAGGCTGGTGATATTCTATGTTTTTTCCCCACAAAAATACCCAAACCAAGGAATGTATCTACTCACAAGTATTGTGTGTGTATCATAGCCTGATATACTTCTTCCTCTGTGCCATAGAGCTCCACTGTTGTCAAAATCACATCAGTGAGCCACACTGTTCAACTGGGTGACATGTTCCTTCATTACCATTAAAACACACACACACACACACACACACACACACACACACACACACACACACACACACACACACACACACACACACACACACCCACACTGTACTTTATTTGACTCAATTCCACATCCTGCTGCCACAAATACTCACTAGGACACTAAATGTGAATAAATCTGCAATTGAAAATAGTCCCCAACAAATGCACTATATCCTACTGTTTGTTTGTACAAAAACTACATCGACCAGTCTTTTTAGGAAATGACTGAGCTTTTTGAAGCTAAATATTTGCGAGCTGTTTTGTAGAGGATTGATGTCTATAGAAATAAATGCAGTGGGGCTAAGTGCCGCAGCCAGGTGAGGGATCTGTTGCACCTTTCTGACAAAACTCCATTACATGTAAAAAGATATGTCCAGCCAAAATGTGAATAGTTTTAAAATTAAATATTGTTGTTGTACGCTCACCAGGGGCGATTCTAGGATCAGAGCTTTAGGGGTCCCTGACTCCCTGTTGAAGATCTCTGATTTAGTCCTTACACATACACGTACATTTGAACACATTATTCTGGTACTCAAATCACTTCATCGGCTCCCGGTACAATACAGAATCACTTTCAAATTCCTGCTAATAGTCTATAAAACACTTAATGGTTTAGCTCCTCAGTATATCTCTGACTTGCTCACTGATCACAACCCCTTCAGGCCTCTCAGGTTGGCATGGGCCGGTTAACTGTGGTTAAAGTCACGGTTTCAAAACCACTACAATTTTCCTGCTGCATGAGCTTTTTTTTTTTGAGTCTTCAAGGACAGAAAGTGCACTTTAGAAACTGCTGTCCCTGCCAGTGTGCAGTGTGTTTAAAAATAAAATACACTGTGTTCAGTGGAAAAAGTGGTTTAATGACAGCTGTTTTAAGTGCTGCAGGAAATATACCTGACTGAGGAGAGCAATTGACAATTTCTAATACCTCAGGTGTTAAGCAGCAAAAATGTGGTAGGGAGAGCATCCAAACACATGTTCATCTTATTATTCACCTTTACCACTTGTGGCAGGATGTTGTGGAAGGGTTAACAATCTAACTAATGGTTTTGTCATGTCCTAATCTAGTTTTGAGACCTTTATTGTGTTTATATTTTGCATATTCCTAAATTGATTTGTTTTTAGTCAAATAGCCACATGGCACATTTGAGGCTAGGTAGTATCACACTGTAGAACAAGCTGTACACATTACAAAGTAAGGAGGAGGAATAGGGTCGATAGGGGCCTAGCAGCTTATTTTTGCCCAAGGCCTCATAATACAGCCATGATTTGGTGCAAAAGTTAAAATGTTGGTATTGTGATAATGCTCTTCTACTGTTCTCTTTTCAACTTTATCTCTGCATCTTTGAATCATTAAAATAATCATTTATTTGCTTTTTTCTTTAGCTTCCACTTACATTGCTTTCTATTTTTCTACACCTCCTTGTGGACAGTCTGCTATGTGTGTGAATAGTATGAGGGTGAGTATGTAAGTGGTTAGCTGGTGGTCCATGATCTTCTTTGTGTGTGTGTGTGTGTGTGTGTGTGTGTGTGTGTGTGTGTGTGTGTGTGTGTGAATTTGTATGGTCGCACTTGTGTATTCCTATTTCTATTCATGCTTTGTTTTTAATGTGTATGCTTTTAAAGCATGTTGGGTTTACGTGTAATGAAAGGTGCTATACAAATAAAAATTGACATTGACTAGTACCTGGGACCTGTTTTCAGTCCGAACCAAGGCCCAAGACCCCCAGACCTAGGTTCACTCCATATCAGGCTCTACATAATTTGATAATTTGTTTGAAATTTGCACATTTACATTACAAATATAATATCAAGCATGATGGGTCCTCCATCCCCTGTCTTCTGGCCTGTAGAGAGACTTTGTGTCAAAATTTAGTTTTATGACCTTCATTTTTTGTAGTTTATATATCGTGCTAATAGTTTTAAAAGTTGTGTTTAATCAAATTGCTTGAATTTGTTTCTCCTTGATTACTATTATTATCTCATCGTGTACTGTCAGGCTGAAACCAATTATTGTTTTCATTATCAATACATCCAACAACTATTTTCGAGAAAATGTATTGTCAGAAAATAGTTAATCATAAATCCCCAAATAATTTCTGTTGTTAGACCAATCAATTATAGAGTGTCTCGGGAATTACTGAAACTGCCATGTACAGCAGGGGGGCAATATAATACAAATGCACATTCATTTTTTTGCCATACATCTGGCCATGAATGCACTTTTGAACATTTATGTTAATGTCAATTGTGAAGACTTTTTTTTCTAGTTTAACCTTTGTGTTGTCTTACATTGACCATGAAATAAAACACTTGTTTTTGAAGTTTTTATCGTTGTTTTAGTCACTTTTCCCCCCAAAAAATACGCTTTTCCTAATGCTTTCCCAACGCTTTGTCTGTTTTTTCAACATTTTCGGCGCTTATTTCGACATCCCATATTTCTGATATTAAAAAACTTTGAAAATGGATTAAATTTGACCCGAGGACAACACGAGGGTTAAGGAGGACAATGCCTCAATTCCAATGTGATATATGAAGTAGATTCAGAAGAAAGTATCACTGTAATAAAGAGAAGAAGATGTTTCCACTCTTTTTCCTATTAGACATAAGTTTGTTCTTAATTGGCTGCTGATGAAAATATTGCCCAGAGCGAGACGCTCATACTCATGGCTGTGTTTGCGCTCGCAGAGGAGCAGATCCATGAACGTGCAAAGCTGCGTGTCCCGGCCATGCAGCTCATTATTAATAATGACTCAGATGTAATCTGCCGAGGCTGCCAGATTGGTTTCGGCTGCCGAGAATCTTAGCTGCTAAATTATGAGTAAAGAGTAGTTCTGAGATCTCGAGCATCCAAGATCTATGATACCAGCTGGTGAAACTAGTATGTACTTTCTGTGCGACTATCTCATTTCAAAAACAGTTTTTTTAAAAGCACCATTCCGTCCAATGATAGAAAGATGGAGCTCAATTTTTAATTAATAAATGAAAGACAGATAATACCTTATAATTCTATGCTAATAAAATGGAACAAAAATGCTGGAGTGTCTCCATCTGAACTTGTCATTTACAGCAATCTGTGATGTCCTATAAAGTGACGAAATCTGCAGCAGAAAACTTTACTTAACCCTCCTGTTGTCCTCGGGTTAAATTTGACCCGTTTTCAAAGTTTCTACTTCAGAAATATGGCTTTCTTTTGAACCAAATGTCCTAAAAACAACATGGATGTTTCCATACGCTAATTGATGACCACTACTTTTATGGTCTACCCGGGAGAAAATCTGTGATCATCCATAAACATATGTTTCTCTGACCTTAACTACTGGTCAAGATAATTCCTAATTGCTGCTTATTTTACTCAATAATTAGGCATAATTTCATGTAAATGAGATTTATTCACCATGAATTCCATAAAGAAGTGTAAAACTAGGGGTAATAAGTTATGAAGTTGGTCAAAAAGATGTAACACAGAATTGTGTGATCATTTATATGCTACTTTATGCTTTATAAACCAGGCAAACCAATCAGGAGAACAAGTGCACGGTCAACGGGAAGACAATACGAGGGTTAAAATAATGACTGAAATACACTGGAAATGGATAATACACTGGATACAACTAGAAACCTCTTACCCCACTGGCATCATTATTTATTCTTAGTCTTAGGAAAATAAGTCTTGCAGTAAAGGCTCACTGAGAGAGTCAACGCGAGACTTGTTCTTGGGGGTAGGACAAATGGTCGCCTAAATATAGCTACAGAACATTGTTCATCCTTGCTGGACTGTATTTGTTTAGCAAATAAATAAAAGCTTTTTGCACACCCATACACGTCATTGATTTTCTTTTCTAAATTAGGTGCATACAATGGAGCGTTTATTTATTCCACTACATCACTGCTGAGTTTGGCTCAGACTTGCCGGTGTGCCGTACTTCTAAAAAAAAAAAGGTTAACAGAGTCAGAAATCTTACAACGCACTGTGATTTCCGTAACAGTTGCAGTGTGTCTACATTACTCAAAATACTCAAATAAAATATATTTGTGGGCTCACATAAATACAGGGTGGGGGGAAATAAAGCACCTGTACTGTAGACACTTAGAATATTAATCTGAGCCTGTCAGCAACAAAACGAGCACTTTTGTGATGGTAACTACAAGCTGTACAATTGCCCTATTAACTTACATTGTAGCTCAGTTAATCAAACCGATGAAACCAGTATTTCGAGCTGATATGCATTTACAGTGAAAATGAAAATCTTTAAGTTAAAATTAACATTTCGGAATGTTACAAACTCCAACACAAAACTTTGTTTAGATACTTTAAGCAATTTACTTTCCCCCTCAGACTGAAACATGCATGGGAGTTTCCCTTCCCTGTACCTTTAGCTCTCAGACAGAGGGTGGCTGTGCCCTACGTCCGTGACAGATGACTTGAAAACTCACATTAGCGTCAGGAGGAAGAAGTGGAGCAGAGCTCTTCACGCCATCCCCTCGTTCCGCTGATGCATGCAGTGACAAATTTGGAGAGTTTGAGGAGAATGGAAGCAAGCACAATCTAATTTAGGCTGGGATGGATGTGGGGTTAGGATAGGGATATGTGTAAAGTACTGGATATGTTTGTGGGTAACACTAACTAACCCTAACCCTAACCCCTAACCCTAACCCTTGAAGGTATCTATATAAGAGTGACATGAACCCTAACCCTAACCCCTAACCCTAATTTGTTATGACAAAAACTGAATAACACTTAATGACAGAAGCGTTATGTCATAAACAATTATGACTTGTTTATAATGTTCATGACACGTTCATGTGTGTGTGTGTGTGTGTGTGTGTGTGTGTGTGTGTGTGTGTGTGTGTGTGTGTGTGTGTGTGTGTGTGTGTGTGTGAGCAATCCAGGCATGGGATGGACTAGAAGAGCCCGCTGAAAAGCATTCAGCATCAAAATACTTCCGTGGAGAAGTGCGAAGGAGAGAGAGAGAGAGACAAAAAGGAGAGTATGAAGCTGTGAGGGATGCAGATGGATATATTGATGGTGGAGCAAAAAGAGACAGGAAGTGATGAAGACAGAGGCAGACAACAAGGATGGAGAATATGATGAGGTGACAGACAGAAATGAAGAAACATAGAGCCAATCAGAAAACAGGAATGGGGAAAAGAGACAATAGATTGATCAGAGATATTCAACAGGGGGTCTTCGGAGTTAGTGCAGAGGGGGACCTCATAAATGATGTAATCTTCATTCAAAAATTAAAATACGTCTGAAAATATACAATGATATGAATCCAGCAAATATATATTGTCCTATTGTGAAAAAAAACACATTTAATTTACAAATTGAAGATAAGCTTACTGTAGGTAAAGTAGCCACTATGATAGCCATACAGTTAAGCTTAAGGATTGACTGTGCCTTTCACATATATGTTTTGCATTAAAACATGATGTACACATTTAAAGTGATTCTCAATAACTAGCTTAATTCTTTCATTTGTTCTTTGTTTTCATTTTAAATTGTTATATGTTTTTTTACTATGTCTGCAACTGTGATATTTGTGCTGCTGCCTGACTTGGCCAGGATACTCTTGAAAATAAGATTTTTAATATCAATGAGTCTTTAATCCTGGTTGAATAAAGGTTAAATAAAATAAAAAACATGAAATGTTGAAATCTAAACCTAAATAGATTCAATAGCGGATTTAAAAGATTTGATACTTAAGTTGGATTTGATAAAAATGCTATCGCACTCTGATGATATCCAAGAAAATAATAATATTCTCAGAAAAGGGACAACTGCTTTTTACCATATATTATATACAATTGTGATTCATCACGACTGCCAAATTACACCAATTTTCGTATTTGTTTTTGTTTCCATCTGTTTACTTGGTTTAGGGTGCTGTGATTCATAATGTTTTCATTTAACAATACAGGACAGCTTACTTTAAAGTGAACAACAACATAGTAGAGTCTATGCAGTTCCAAATTTGAGGTACATATGTGAGTATAATTGGATCTGTATTGAATACATTTCCTGTTAGGGAGTGGAGGGGGTGGTGGAGGGGATGGTGATAGTGGTTGTGGTGAGGGGGGGCGGGGTAGTGTAATCAACACTGTAAAGCAGCGTCAGGTTGGCATCGCCATGGTGACGCAAGGACTGGAACAAGCACTGTCCCGCTACTCCTGCCAGAGAGTGGAGCATGTGGAGGAGGTAGCTGCTGTGTGTGTGTTATCCATCTACATGCAGAGCCCATCAAGTGATTGGGGAGGTGAGGGGCAGGAGTGGAAAAGGGTGCACAGATGAAGACAGAGTGGGAAGGAGGGAGTTTAGGGAACAGACGACTAAACTGATGGAGGAAGGAAAGGCACGAGGAAGTATATAGCAGATGGAGGGAAAGAAGAAGAAAGAGCAAAGGATAGAAGAAGGGATAATTGAAGAAGGAGGAGGTAAGGTAGGAGGGAAGAGGGGAGCAGACAGTGCAGAGGGAGGACACACGGAGCCAGCTGGAGCCCCTCTGTGCTGCAGGAACACACACACAGCATCATACAGTCCAAGGCAAGTGAGAGCACACACTGGTGCATACAATCACAAACCCACACACACACACACACACACACACACACACACACACACACACACACACACACACACACACACACACACACACACACACACACACACTTTCGTTCGTCACCTCATGTGCCCATTACACCAGCCAGGGCCAGCCGGTGAATCTGAATAAAATTATTTCTTCCTAAATCTCCCTCTGTCTGTCTGTCTGTCTGTCTGTCTTTTTCCTCCATATAAATCACCACCTCTTCGTTCTTTCCTACACCTCTTCTTTGTCCCACTTTTTTTTACTCTCTTCTTCTTTCCCTTCTTCCTGTCAGTCCACCTCAGGCAGCTCTCTGCAGTGGCTTGAGCAATAAACTCAGGGGAAGCTGCTATCACAGCAAACCAATTATCCGGCACTGGGGGCACACACACACACACACACACACACACACACACACACACACACACACACACACACACACACACACACACACACACCATAGACATTGACCCTGGGAACCTGTCACTAAACACACACACACACACACACACACACACACACACACACACACACACACACACACACACACACACACAAGATCATGGACCACCAGCTAACCACTTACATACTCACCCTCATACTATTCACACACATAGAAGCCTGTCCACAAGGAGTTGTGGAAAAATAGAAAGAAATGGAAGCTAAATAAAAAAGCAAATAAATGATTATTTTAATGATTCAAAGATGCAGAGATAAAGTTGAAAAGAGAACAGTAGAAGAGCATTATCACAATACCAACATTTTAACTTTGGCACCAAATCATGGCTGGATTATGAGGCCTTGGGCAAAAATAAGCTGCTAGGCCCCTATTGACCCTATTCCTCCTCCTTACTTTGTAATGTGTACAGCTTGTTCTACAGTGTGATACTACCTAGCCTCAAATGTGCCATGTGGCTATTTGACTAAAAACAAATCAAGTTAGGAATATGCTAAATATAAACACAATAAAGGTCTCAAAACTAGATTATGACATGACAAAACCATTAGTTAGATTGTAACCCCTCCCACAATATCTGGCCACAAGTGGTAAAGGTGAATAATAAGATGAATATGTGTTTGGATGCTCTCCCTACCACATTTTTATAATAACAGCTTAACACCTGAAGTATTAGAAATTGTCAATTGCTCTCTTCAGTCAGGTATATTTACTGCAGCACTTAAAACAGCTGTCATTAAACCACTTCAGAAGAAGAACTACTTTGATGCAACTGTTACTGCAAACTATATGCCCATCACAAATTTACCATTCCTCAGCAAAATTCTTTTTTGTTTACTCAGCTCAATAACTATCTGACATCAAACATACTAGCCATTTATCATTCAGGTTTTCAATCACACCATAGCACAGAAACAGCACTCATCAAAGTTGTGAACAATGTACATATAAATACAGACTCTAAAAATCTATCTGTTATTGTGCTCCTTGATCTCACTGCCACTTTTGATACTGTTGATCAGGAAAGTCTACTAAAAAGGTTAGAAAAATGGGTTTGCCTATTTGACCCTGTTTTAAACTGGTTAAAAACCTATCTGCAGGACCGGCAGTTTTTTGCATCCATTGGAGACTTTGCCTCAGACAGAGTAGGTATTATGTGTGGGGTGCCCCAAGGTTCAATTCTTGGACACCTACTATTCAATCTGTATATGCTCCCACTCACACATCTTATACATAAACACAAAATGATGACCTAATGACCTAAATCCCATACATTTCCTGACTCACCGTATTGATGATATTCATCTTTGGATGTCAAAGAACTTGTTGCAATTGAACAAAGACAAAACAGAAATACTCATCTTTGGTTTGATGGGTTAAGAGACAAACAATTGCAGATCATCTCAGATCTCTGTCTCTGGAGAGCAAAAGTGAAGCTAGAAATCTGGGTGTAATCATTAAAATGAATAGAAATAGAAATTAATTTTTCAACTGCTTTTGTATTGCTATTTTGAAATTAATAAACAAACCCGGGAAAAAAAAGAAAAAAATAGAAATGAATCCATGCAACAATAACAACAGACTACACTACTGTAATGGTTTATTCACCGGCCTCTCAAAACAGCTGTGCAGCGACTACAGCTAATTTAAAGAGTGGCTGTACGCGTTCTAACCGTTACTTAAAAGACTTTAAAACTCTGGTACTTGTATACAAACTCTGAATGGTCTTGCACCTCCGTATATAAAAACATGCTAATTACACACAAACTAGCAAGGACCCTCAGGTCCACAGGCAGAGGTCCTTTAACTATTAAAGCTGGAGGGGCTGCCTTCTGTATTTATGCCCCAAGTAGATGGAACACACTGCTTGTGGACCTGAGAGAGAACCCCACACTGAACCATTTTAAAAAAAAAGGTTTATATCTTAGCATTTATATACATGCAAGATATACATCTGTAGTGCATTTATATACTCTGCAATAATTGTTATTATGCCATTTGTATGTAAAGCACATTGTGTTGCATTTTACTATGTACAGTATACAATGGGATATATATATAAATAAAGTTGACTGGAACTTGACATGTGTTACCTATATTTTGATGCTAGTTCAGCAAGTCAATTAAGGATTATATGAAGGTAGAACATGTACTTGGCATCTAGATTCTGACCTCATCACTCCCCAGAAGGAAGCACCAAGCTCACTACAGCAGGGACGATAGTAATAGCCTCAAAAGGACAACACACAGCACAAAAACGCAGGTATAGTTGTGAATTCAAACACAAATAATTGAATATAGGAAAAAGATTGTGGTTTGGCATTAGTTAAGAACGTTACGTAAGAAAGTTAACTTAGTATGTCATTTTAAAAAGTTGGGGACTTTTGGTTTCACGCATGACATGGACTTTTTTCCTTTAGACTACTCTTTACCATTGTTACTCTTTATACTACGTCATCTTACAGCGCTGCGGTTGAGCAGCCTAATATTGACACGAATGGGTGATCTAGCCTACTATTAGATGATAATGGCCTACTGAGCCAACTAGGAGGTAGAGTTGGGCCATACAGCCTCACATCTACGGCAGTGATAACAACTGATAATGGCCATTCAATCAGCTGATAACATTCGAAGAAGGTGTTCGCAGCTTATCTGTCTGTATGGCATTTCTGGTGTGTGCTAAATGAGCATCAAATTATGCAGTGCTACAAGACACGATCAGTACGTGCTGACCTTTAGATAGAAATATTTGTTCATAGTGTTGGTTGTTTCACATGTGGTAAATGTTTTCTGCACACAGAGAGGCAAAAAAATTAAAAGCAAATTACTTATCTCACATCTTAGCAGCAGCAAGCAAGCGCTCAGGTCTCAGAAATGTGGATTTATCAACAATGGCTGCCAACATGTTTCATTGACCATTACTCCCATACAAGACACTATCAGAATGAAATTGAGGTCTGACAATTCTGTAATTACAAGATACTTCTGTGATGATGTTCTTGAAATAAAAAAGAAAATTGCTGCATCATAGTTGGGGCCACCAAAGTGCATCCTTGAAATGTAAGGCCAAAATAACACTATAACAGGGTTCTCTGCATAACACTAAGCATATGTGTGTTATTTTTATAGAAGCTGGTGAAAAAATGTCACTTAAAAGAAGTACTTTCTTCTGTACCTGCAGCAGGTGTTCGCTCTTGTGTGCATTGAAGTGGCAGTGGTTACTCACCAGGGGGCGCCGTAGATCCTGAAGCCCCGTACAGTGACCTCGGAGTCCTGCAGGTAGATGCAGTTAGTGAGCAGCGACTGGACATTCTCGTAATTCTCTGGCTTCAACTTTGAGGCTGAGGGGAAGTAGTAGAAGTCCTGCTTGATCAGATCAGCCATAAACTCCTGGTCAAAGGTCAACTCGTGGTTTCCGGCAATTACTATCTTGATGTCGTAGGGTAGGGTACCTGGCATGGGAGGAGAGAGGGAAGTAAAAAGTTGAAAAGGAGAAACGGGAAAGATAAAATAATGGGAGAAAAGGGTATGGAGAAGTAAGGAAAATGAAAGAGTGATTGGGGAGTGACAAAGAGGACGTGGAGAGGAGGCAACATTTGATTATGAAGTACAAACAAAACAAGAAAAAGGAAACGAAGGAAAGAGTGGTGGGAGTCAGAGTGGGGGAAGGACAAGGAGGACAGGGAAAATCAGAGGACGATATGAAACCCATCCCAGACGGCTTGGCATTCACATGCGACATTGGCTTTGTCATTGTTTTCCCCTCCATTTCTAGCAAATCTGTACATCTGTCTTAGCTTCCCTCCATCAGTCAAGGTCTCAACCCAGTGCACTGCTGTCTTCTGTTTATGGAAGCATAGCTGAACGTATCCGTCAGGGAATCTTTATCTGGAGGAATGATGAGGAGGGAAAGCAGAGTGATCATTGTGAAGTTTACGGCGCAGAATATTAAACATTTACCGACTATGGCAATTGCTTCTGCATCTTTCCTCCTTTCTCTCATCATCCTCCTCTAATCAAACACTGACTCCTTCCCCCCCCATATTCTGTCTCAATGGCTTTAATTGGCTATTCAGAGCCTGGCACAGCAGGGCGCGCGATCGATCTGCGCCCATCAAAAACAGCCGTGCGCCGGCCTTTCACAAATCTACATGATGTTTTCAAAGCTCTGCTGAGGAAACGGAGAACCAACACTGACAAACATCTGGGGGTCTGCTTTGTCAGGTAGAGTGGCTGACGGCGAGTTCAATCACCATGGCTTCTTTTATTTTTATTACTGCTAAGGCGGCGCGGCATGCAGCTGAGCACATTGGTTTGTGTGTCAGCCTGTGTGTTTGTGAGTGACTTTCCATCATGTGTGCGAGTTTGCATGCATCTGTGCATGAACGTGTCATGTTAGTGAAAAGAAGTAATTAAACCGAGCTTTAGAAGAGGCTGACAGCGCGGCGACGGCTCTGTCATAACAGCCAATCACAGCCCGGTGACAGAAAGAGAGAAAGACTGGGGGGGAAAGAGAGAGAGGGACAGGAAGGAGAGAGCGACAGAAATACTTTAGGAAACCCAACAATCCTTGAATGTGAAGGAGGAATAATAACAAGATGAAAGCAGCTGTCAAAGAGTGCCCATCTTTGCAGTTTGGGCTGCGGCCGCCCCCAACCCAGCTCCCATTTGTTTGGCAGAAGAGCTTGTGTTTAGTTGTCAAGCAGACACCAAAATAGACCGGTAAATGAGGGGCTGCACCTCCACAAAGGCACCCGGACACACACACACACCACCGCACAATCAAAACATATTTCCGATTGCTTTTCGTCAGACTTTGGCATTTGAAGTAACGTTCGCTCGATAGTCCATGGATATTAAAAAATTTGATTAAATCCCTATTTGAGCTCACAGGACAACTGAGCGCCTGTATTTCTATCTCACACAAAGGATTGAAGGTAACGGGGCTGTCTTCTTACCAAAAATGCATTACATCATCACTGTGTTTCTGCACTGTGAGTGCTGAAGTCCCAATATTTACCTCGCTCTATTTTTACTCACAAATACTGAGCAATGTATTGCCAGAGGAAATATAGAAATAGTCAAGTAAAAATTACACCTATGGAACCATAGTGCAACTTTTGTTGGCTGCAAAAACTTGGAATGCACTGTACAAACTACTTTAACAATGTTCAACTTTTTGTGCAGCTCCTAACACACTGTACTGGTCATTTCAGTAATTCAAAAGTCCTACATGTGATATCTACCTATGCAAAATATTTTGAGAAAACAGCAAAGGTTTTAACTGCAATGGTAAAATTACATTTGACAAACTGTTTCCCTCTAAAAATGTACAAATATACATTTGGATGAATTTTTATTCAACGGCAAATTAGCGTTTTAGGCTAAAACAAACTGCAGCTGAAAGCCGTCCAGCTGTCTGCACTACTGGAAGGCTTTTACTGTGAAGCAGCTGCAGGGACAAGATGTAGAAAAATCTTGTTTTAACATGGACTACTATTATTACTATTCATAGTTATATTATCTTTATTGTTACTGTAATTGCCACTGTTCATCATGCCCACTGCTATAATTATTATGAATCATATTTCTATATATCTGTCTGTATCTCTCTTTCTGTCTCCCAACCGGCAGCGTTAGATGGCAGGCCACCAAGAGTCAGGTTGTGTCTGAGCTTTCTGCCTGTTAAAAGGATGTTTTTCCACTGTCACACCAACTGCTTGCTCGTCAATAAAATTTAATTTAACCGGAGCTTTGATTCTCTGCCCGAACCTGATTTGTCTGGGCTGTTATTTCTCAACATTTCTGGCTCAGCTTCATGCAAATTTCCCCGTTGTTTTTTTTATTATTATTATTATTATTTTTTATTTATTTTTTTAACTCTTATAGTCTGTGGAATGTCATGAATATTGTATGGACTATGTAATGCTGTGTTTGACCGCTCTCTTCTGGATATCTATTCAACTTACTGCGCGTGGATAAAAAAATTATTGATTTTTTGCTGCTGTTTGCGAATCCAGTCTCTGACAGCAGTTTCCTAGAACAGTCTTGTGGACAGTGAAGATTCATGTTTTTAATCCGGCTCAGGTCCAAAACTGCTGCTGTGGTCCGGACTCAGTAAAATGGTCCTAATCTATTTAGACATTTTCTAATAGGATTAATCTTTTTATTGTTGTCGAGTATAATATACCTGGATATACCAGATATCCCTGATTGATTTCTTTGTCCCCTTGCTGGCAGCATAACAAGCTCTGAACACAACATTTACAGATTATCCCTGTATATGTTATTTGGAGTTGTGTTTCTGTCCCCCTGATGAATGAAGTCCAATATTCACTCTGCTTTTAGCTCTGGTTTGGTCTCCACCAACTGCTGAAAATGTCTGATTCTTTAGCTACCAAATGCTAAATTTGTGGATCAAAACAAAAAGAAAACTAATGAGCTGAACTATGCTAAAAAAAAATAAAACCTTCGTAAAAAAAAAGTCCAGTAACAATTCTTTGTGATTTTGTCAATATGAACAACCCTTTTCACATTACAATTCAACATTTGAGCCTTTTGTTAATATACAAATATTAATAGTGCAGTTTTAAGAATAAGTTGACATTAAATTGCATTTATCACACAGCCATCTCAGGCTGGGAATTTCCAAGGTCGGTGCTCAAAGCATGTACAAATCTTGTTTAATTGCATCTTATATGCCTAACAAAATGCTACACATTTATCAGACAACACATATTTTCTCTGCAGCTTTAATGACGACTGTACTAGTTTCTGGGGAAAAAAGCTCACCAGGAAAGGAGCCAAGGAGCTGCATGGGAGCGCATATCTACCTTGTTTAGCTTGTTGTTTCAGTCTTTGAAGACTGGAGCAGCCTGAGTGTGAAGTGATCTGAAACTACATTTACAACAAAAATGCAAAGTATATAGAAAGGAGAAGCCTTTAGTCTTGAAACAAAACAAAAGTCAGGGATATTATCTTAGGGGGACCTAGCTCCACAGCGCTGCGGAAGAAGGTATGGCCCTTCCACATAACATTCATTGATAGGATAAAAACATGCTGTGGTTTTTTGGCATTTCTTTAAACCAGGGGTCTTCAACAATTTTTAAGCCAAGGACCCCTTAACTGAAAGAGAGATGGAGCAGGGACCCCCTACTACACATATTGTAAAAAATTAAGTTGCATATTAAACTGGGCCTACAATAATGTGTGGGGTTGCCTAAAGCCTTTATACATACCTTTTTTTGCATAGAATACTAAGCTATTAAAATAATAATTATTGGAATGATATTATACATCATGTTTTAATGTTTAACATACATGTGGCAAAGTAATTACTTAAGATCAACTGTATCTGTGGATGACTACCTTAGTGACTACCTTACACATATCATCAATGTTTTTTTTTTCACAAATAGGCTGATTTATATTTGCTAATAATAAGTTGGATTCATGTTAAGACATTTTAGTTTTTTGAAAAAAGGACATCCTAGGGGTCCCGGACCGCCTGTTGAAGATCTCTGCTTTAAACAAATCCAAATGTCTTGGGCAGCGCTAAGCGGCGTACGGAGCCACGGTGCCTCTGCAAAATAGCCTCAGGAAGGAACTTGTTTTGGTGGAACATGTGTACGTTCAAAAGTAGTTTTAGTCGTGCAACAGAGAACTCTATTGGACAGATAGTCTAGCTAGCTGTCTGGATTTACCCTGCAGAGATCTGAGGAGCAGTTAACCATAGTCCTCATAGTTTAGAATGGCAACACAAAGAAATCGGAAGTTGGCGGACATCCGGCCGAAAATGAGGGACACCCGGGCGGAACTGTAACTATCCCACGTATGAAACTAGACTATCTCAGGGGTGGCACATTCACATCCAACATTATAACCTTGTCTACCTTCATCTGCAAATGAACATAAAGAAATGTAATGATTCAAAGGGAACCATCCGAGGCTACCACAGTGATGATCAAAGACAGACAAGCTGAGGAAGACAAGCTGCTTTGGGTGAGATCATCAGCTAAATGACTAAAATGCAAACATCAAAAATAAGTAAGGGGAATGAATATACGGTTTGGGTGTGTGTGTGTGTGTGTGTGTGTGTGTGTGTGTGTGTGTGAGAGAGCCTGAGGAAGACAAACTCATAAATTGTTTCGACAAATAAACACTATCTGTGTCTCCTCAGGAATTCTGCCACATGAGCAGTTTTTCACCCATGAAGTTTGACAGCCAACTGTAGACTGAGCGAAATAAATCGCAGGGAGAAATATAAAACACACACACACACACACACACACACACACACACACACACACACACACACACACACACACACACACACACACACACACACACACACACACACACACACACACGATCTTACTTAGCAGAATTAAATTGCAATTTCATGGATGAATTTTTAGAAAGTTTCCCCCGTAAAAAAAGCTGCAAAATGACAAGGTGTGAATACCAACTAGCTGAACACTACAGAGTTATATCTGACTAAAAGCAGCCAATGTGTGTGCATCTGTTTCAACTGCTGTCAATATATAAAAAATAAAAATACAAAGACAAAACAAAGAAATTCGACAATACCGTCTCGTATTGTGTGTCCACAAAGAAAAAAATCAATCACAAAAAGACAATTGCTGCATCAAATGAAAATAAATGTGTTGCTTCTGTGACAAAAGACCGAGAAAAAAAGGATGTGGGTGGAAGTGTGTGAGTGCAGGGTGGGGGGGGGGGGCATCTAAACATTTGGGCAGACATTCCCCCTCTTTGTCGCCCCGCCATCTTTTGTCTTTGAATTCAAAAGGCTGCTTTTGAGCAACAAATACTTTCAATTTGTCTGTGAGGGAATCAGCGGCGGCGCAAGGAGGACGGCAACCTCCTCGTGTTCTGCCACATCCAGAAATTACAAAAAGAGAGAAAGTGAGCAAGGAGGAGTGCAAATGTTGGAGGAAAACATAGGACAGCTAAAAGCGAGGCTGCGTTGAGGAGTGGAAACAGCTGGTCTACGTCTTTCCTTCTGCCCCTTCATCCCTTTAGTCCTCTCTGGTGCTTTCTCAATCCCTTCTCGTTCAGTGTCTTTGCTCTTTTGTCAAGTGCCTGCCGCCTCCAGTCAGACACATCCCAGATCTGCTGTCTCGTCGCCACTAAAACCTCCATCCTCCCACAACCTCCACAAGGCGGCCTGTGTAAACGTGTGTAAATGTGCCACATGCCGCCTGCAGGTATGTACATGATGCTGAGGGTCTGTGCATAATCATATTGTTTGTGTATTTTGACAGGTGAGTGTGTATTTGTGCGTGCATGCGCGCTTGTGTGTGTGTGTGTGTGTGTGTGGACTTCCACCCCCGCCACAGGAAATCTTCCGGAGTTCGGCCACCATTGTTCCGAGGCTGCGATGGGTGGTCTGCTCTTTGAAGAGGAAAATCCCTGCTCTGCCCAAAGCTCTGGCATGTACAAGAGGATTACTGCCCATTGTGTGTGCATGTGTGTGTGTGTGTGTGTGTGTGTGTGTGTGTGTGTGTGTGTGTGTGTGTGTGTGTGTGCTCTTATATGTGTGTTTGTGTACAATGCAGGGGGGGAAAAAAAGACAGAAATGTCCTGCCTGCCAAGACAAAGTTAATTCCTAAGTGTGTGTGTCTGCATAGATACCAAAAACGAGAAGCCAAAAACCCAAAACGTCCTGCCAAATAACTTAATACCAAAGTGTGTGTGTGTGTGTGTGTGTGTGTGTGCACAGTTGCAGAAAACAGGGGCCAAATATATCCTGCCAACCAAAAATGATTAAATTAATAGCAGTGTGTATGTGTCAGTATGAGTGAATGCATGTGTACAAGAAGCAGCAGCCAAAACCTTCTGCTAAAATAAAATTAAAGGAAAAGTCCAGTCTATTACAACTTGGATCTTATTTCGTAGTGGAGCATTTATTGTGTGCGTGTGTAGTTAAAGTGATTACAAAGTGTTGCGTTCTTTTTTTTAAATGAGCACATCTGTCCACATCTGGAGCTTTAGTCCATCAACACAGTTGTGTGTGAGGTAACGTTATTGAACGTTTTTCAGCTGCTTTTAAAACGTTGTTTTAAAAGCCAAATTGTCTTTTTCTTTCTTTAATTGATGCATCACTCGAGGCCCTTTACCCTTTCATTTTGTAAGCTTAAGAACAGGTGTCCTAAGGGAGTAGTTTGACATCTCAGGAAATTTGCTTATTTGCTCTCTTAATGAGAGTTGAAGATCAATACCTACAGAAAGCAGCGCCAGGAGGCTATTAGCTTAGCAAAAAGAATGGAAGCAGGAGGAAACAGTTGGCTTGGCATTGTCCAAAGTAAAAAAAATACGCCTACTAAAGCTCACTGAGTCTGCATGACATGAGTTTCAGCTCAGACAGGTTAATAACCAACCCTTAGGTTAGCAAACTGGAACTGAAAACGAAGGCTAAAGGTGGTGGAAGAAATATTCAGATTATTTACTTCAAATAAAACTAGTAATACTACACTATAAACATATTCCATTACCTGCATTCAAAAGTTCAAAAGATGATAGAAGTATGCAAGTACTAGCAACAAAGTGTACTTAAAGTATCAAAATGAAAAGAACTCAGAACTCAAAATGGATCCTGTATGCATCAGCAGGTAAGCAGTACTTTAATGTTGTACAAACTGTAGCTATAGGCTAAATGTAGTGAAGTAAAAATATGTACATTATTCCCTTCTGAAACTTAGTGGAGTAGAGGTATAAAGTTATGTTAAATGGAAACACTCAAGTAGAGTACAAGTACATACAAATTGTACTTAAAGCTTCAATGCGTGCCTGTTCCTGTTTGTGGCCATGTCGGACTTTGTTGTGTCAATGAATAGATGGCCCAAATTCTATAATACCAAACTCCGTCTACGTTTTTGCATGCACATATGCCCGTGTCTACTGTATATGTGTGTGTGTGTGTGTGTGTGTGTGTGTGTGCATGTGTGTGAATACACCCCACAGCTTATGTGTGTCTTCTTTACGTATAGAACATAGTGAGATTAAAACCAAACAGCACAGCTTTAGCCGGCCCTTTATCTGTGCGTGCATGAACAGAAATGCAATAATTCAAAGGGAAGCTTCAAAAGCAACGGCACCGATGTTCAAAGACAGACAAGCTAAAGACTCAGCTCGGATCAGTCGTAATGCCTATACAGCATGTGTGAGTCAGAGACAGAGAGGGAAGACTGGATGCGAGCGAAGGAAGATGAAGGAGAGAAAAGCGGAGAGAGGTGAGTAAGGGACAGACATGCAACAAGGTAAAGATGGATGACGACGGAGGAAGAGAAGCGGCGAGGCTCCCGCCTTCTCACCTCGGCTTAAACTTAAGACTCGTTTCGTTTCATTTAACTCACCGCCCACACACTGCTGCGTCTCATCATACACACACAAGCAGACGCAAAACAAAGACAGCCGGCAATTATAAGACGGCGTACACAAATACCACCTACTGAGCCACGCATCCAAAACACACATTTTATCTGAGTACAGCAGCACCTCCTAACACTTCACAATGTACTCACTGAACATAATGCATTATACACACACACACACACGCACACACACACACACACACACACACACACACACACACACACACACACACACACACACACACACACACACACACACACACTAAGACAAACATACATTAGGACACACACATAAAGAAGCAGTGACAAAGACAGATACAGCGCTTCATCAAGCGGCCTCGTAGGTGGTCTCTCTTTTCTCTGTCCCTCTCCTACACTCCATCTCTGTCTCTTTCATCCTGTCTGCTCTGCTTCCGCGTTCGGTGTGAAGGTGTGACGACGTCGCCTCCAATATAATGTGGTTGAAGATTAAGCCGCGACTTTTAGAACGAGCGACGTGGGCTTCTCATGAATGCTGATGAATTCAGTGACTGGCCACTCGCCATCTGTCCCATGTCTGTTTTTTTAAACTGGAGTTCTACTGGTGCCCCATTTAGCCGAAATGTGAAACTATAATCCTCGTACGCTGCGTTATTCGGCAGAATGTACCTTCATGCTTTTGTCAAAGATAGATGATCGCAAACAAATTTACGTGTTACTGTTCTGAAACAAGTTATAGGTTCACATGCTCAAGAGTACTCAAGATTTAAGTGTTTTTCTATTTCTTTCTATTATATTTTAATTAGTGCTATCAAACAATTAAAATATTTAATCGTGATTAATCTCATTAATGTCATAGTTACCTCGCAATTAATCGCAATTAATTGCACATTTTTATCTATTCTAAATGTCCCTAGATTTCTTTTTGTCCCATTATCTTTTTTCATTTTAATGCTCTTATGAACATGGAAAAGTGGATCGGCTTGGCTTTGACGAGGGAGCGGAGAATTGGCATCAGCTGTGTGCTTGGCCATCAGGTGGTATTTCAGACTGGACGTGCTGCGATGATAGCTCAGTTCACAACGACAAAACACACAGATCACTTTGGTCTTGTCAATGGAACCATTTGGCAACTTTTTAAAAGTAAACTTTCCATTCAGAATGTTACTGGCATCCATTTCGGCGTCTCGCGCTCGCCATCCACTCAAAACGTAACGTTAGCCTACTACTCTTTGGCCGGCTCGCAAGCCCAAACAAGTGTGTGCTTGTTGTTTTGTTTCCAGTCTAGCTAGATCCGGTGTGGTGGTGTAGTTTTTCTAACGTTACTAGTTGTTGCAACAGCATGTGAAAAAAAACGACAAAGTTTGCTATGCCAAAAAGAACGTTAATCTCGCGATAAAAAAAATGGGTTTGCGTTAACGCCGTTTATTATTAACAAAAAAGACACATCTGCAGCCATTCAACCAGCTAAACTAGCTTACAGGGTTAAAAAAACTATTGTATGGCGTCCCCAGCATCCCACTCCTACTCCCGACCAGTAATACATTGGATTTGCCATTTGGGATTGTTGTGGGAGTAGCAAGTGTATCTGTGAAGTTGTTTAGGGGCTGCCGCACAACAACAGAAATTTGAATACGCCGTTTGTTGCGTTGTGTTGCCTTAACCTAACCATAACCTGCCCTTTGAAAAAGTACGCCAAAGGAGAACCCAGAGCGTTAAAAATGTAACGCCAAGGGTTCCTGACGAGTCGGGACTGAGCATGTGTTGCTTGTAGTGATGAATCCACAGAGAATAATCACCCAACTGTGCAGGTCTCCTCAGCTCCTTGCAGCATTTTAGAGTCTTTTAGCTCATTGTTTTGGTTTTCTAGTCCGCCACTTTGTCTTGGTCTGGTTTAGTCTCATAGCTCTCATCAACTTTGTCTTGTTTTCCACAAGGCATCTCTGATAAACCCACTACCTAACACCAACAGCAGACAGTCACAGTTAGCAACTAGCTGCTGATCAGGTTTTCTTTTTTCCCTGCATGCGTTGACTTAAAAAAAATCTGATCTTATTTGTTGAAACAACAGTTGTAAGCATTGCAGACGAGCTGGTAAAATGATGCATTGTTGTTATAATGTGGCGACACATTTGCTTGACTAATCAAGACAGACAATTACAGACTGACTGATTCCCATCTGACTCCCCTCCGCTCTGTGTTTCACTCTCCAACAGCTTGGCCGTTTGTTTGTTTGCTAAGTAGTTCGGCTTGAAAGAAAGGGTTAATGCAGATTCAGCAACAGTTTGCGTACAGAAAATTACATGCACTGATGCTGACCCAAAAAACAAATCTGAGACAGAGAGAGAGAGAGAGAGAGAGAGAGAGAGAGAGAGAGAGAGAGAGAGGGAAAATTATGAAAAAGACTTCCATCATTCCATAAGTGATATCCACAGAGGCTTCTGTCTCTTC